>CALYLW010002698.1:8581-42553 GCA_944989445.1 Ampullaceana balthica | reverse complement strand
ATTACACATCCGCCATGTTATTGTCTCTAATTACACATCAGCAATGTAATCGTCTCTGATTACACATCAGAAATGTAATTGTCTCTGATTGCACATCAAATCGCAGTAATTATTTGTCACTAAAGAATGTAAACCTTTACAAAGAAAAGAAAATCCTTGAGACATCAAACCAAATCTTAAGCTAAAGCGATGTGTCAACACCTACTTCTGGCTATTGTAAGGATAATATAGTGCTAGGCTGATCTAGACTCAGACTTGGACTGGCGGTAATAGTTATAGTGTTATGTCACCTCTACTGACAAATTTAGGCTCATATATTTTGAAATTTTTTAAGGAATCTAGAATCTTAATTTTTGAAAAATGTTTGATGCACTTTAAAGCCTAACGCATGTACGTTATAATCGACTTTACAGACTAGTATTATGAGATGTTCAGTAAAGACAGCCATTATAGTTCAGGTGTCATTAATCTAGGTTAATTTAGTTTTTTATAACTTACAAAATCTGTGAAAAAAAACTGTTTTCAATAAATTCATGAAATGAAAACTTTAAAAAATAACTTTTGAAATAGGCATATTTTAGTATCTTAAATCATAATTAATAGAAGTTTTTAAAAAATCAATAACACTGATTAGATGTTATTTTTAACCAGTAATAAACAATTCTTATAGCTGGAAATTGAAATCTGCCCTTATTGTTTTACGAAACATGAATGTTACCTTTAGAGAGTCAGGGGAGTCAACAAAATGTGTTAATTCATGTCAGAGATATTTCAGAAACAAAAAAATTAAACATCAGAAATTAACTAATCGGAAGTCACAAAATAAAATGTTATGCAAATTATAAGTATGCAATCTATATATATAATAATCCACCAGAACAAGCAAAAGACGAGTGCAAATAAGCATAATGAATGACCCTCGCTAGGGTCGGCCCATGACAGTTTATGGTTGGCAAGCTAGGGTGTGCAGGGTGGGGGGCAGGTAGCTAACCACAGTGCGCATGTCTCGAGACCAACAATGCATCGGCGGTTCCAAGCCCCCCTCCCCTCCTCCACAGCCGAAGTTAACTCGCGTTGTTCCGATTTCTTCGTGCTGTAGTTTGTGTCCGTTTCTTTGCACTATTTATGACCAAGTCTGCGGCGTATGCAATGCTGCGGGTCGCATCTAGTTGACATTATCTTCTCCAAATTAGACAAGCACTAAACACCAAAACAGAAAAAGACGTGTAACTTGAGAATTATTTTAGCGTAAGTTAACTACTGGGGAAAATGTTTGCGTATTTAAAAAGGATTATTCTCCTTTTCAAGTATCATTATTTTGATTTAAATCTTTTGTTTTGTAGCATAAGGGGCCATCCATAAATGACCTCACGCGATTTTTGTCTATTTTTACCCACTCCCCCCTTCGTCACGCGTCATCACAAAAACTTAGACCCCCCCCCTCTACAAATACGTCACAAATCTTTGCCCCCCCCAAAAAAAAACACACAAAAAAAACACTTATTTTCTATTTGCAAATAAGTATGTTTCAAATCACTTTTATTGTCGTTTAAGTATTTATTATTTATTTAGTGAAGTTCCACATTGTAATATCGTAACCCGCGTGAAGCATTTTTTAAAAACGTTTAACCGGCCTTCAGAAAACAACTGTGTTAACATCCTTAGATTATTTTTATTTTAATGCATACAAATTAAACATTGACTATTAATCATCACGGTTAATGTCTTTGTTTAGAAAAAAAAACATTTTTAAAATTTATTTTTAAAAAATCCTTCAATTGACTGACGGGCATCCCGTAAGAAAGAGGTCGGCGAACAGAGGTAAATAACCTCATCTGGGGTCAAAAAGGGAATTCTTGGGGGTAATGCAGACTCATTTGGGACATATAAAATCCACTGCAATCCACTAGATATATTAAAATACGTCATGTGTACGTGTACGCTTAAAACATATGCCCATTATTGAACCGGTTCCTTCCAGAAAATGCATTTTTTAAAAATTTGACAACTATGTAGATTTCTTACCTACGTACTATACGAATACACCTAAATCCACCCTACTTTCATTTATATTGACACGAGTTACAATAATCTTAATCCACATGACTTGACTGTATCCAGTATCCTTTCTGTGATATTTAAAATTAATGCCTTAAAAACTGAGCTAAGAAGAAAAGTTGTTTTGTGATCCTTTCGAATTGCGATGTCAAGAATTTGATGCATTCAATAAAGTTAATGAATAGTTGACTAATTTTAAATGGGCTCATTTATCATTAAATCTAGAACAGTGCTTATCAATTTTTTTAGTATGGCGGACCGGCAGGAATTTGTTCCATTGCACCAGGAGCCTGTGCACTATTTTCCCTGCACTGACAATTTTTTCGGTCCTTCTTTGAGAACACCTGCGGACCGGCAGCGGATGGCACACGGACCGGCACCGGTCCGCGGACCACCACTTTAAGAATCACTTATCTAGAAGACTAGAATGGCCAGGAGCGTTTGACCAAAAACCAATCGAACAATAAAATCAAAATTAAAACGTTTTTAATTGTTCAAATAGATTCCCTCCCCCCCCCTTTTTCACCTTTTAAAGAAAAAGGATACTCCGTGTCGATTTGACTGAAAATATCTACACATAATCCTATTCAGATCATTTTGAGACACTTGTCATGCTTGTAAAACTCACCAGTAGCATTTTACAGGGGGGGGTGGCTAACGACGCTCCCCCAAATCCTCGAGTCATGTGAGCAGGACCTAGAGTATGGGGGTTGGGGGTGTAACGCACACATAACTTGTATATTTTGGAGAAAAAAAATCGACGACTCCTGCCATGAGAGAACCAAACGGAGCTGCGGTTACATCACAAATGCTTTGATGTCAACATCAAACGACGCAGTGTACCAATTTCATATGTTATCTTGTGGATTCTCAAACCTAAGGATTACAATTAGAATTAATTTTCGACCGGCACATCGAGAAGCACTGATTTTAAAAATAAAAATAAAATTTAAAAAAGTCATTAAATAAATTGTAAGCGACCAAATATTTCAGTGGAAGTTTTATTTAAAGGTACCCATTTGATGTGCCGTCACATTTATTCAACCCCCTCCCTCCCCTCGTCACGCATCGTCACAAAAGTGTGACCCCCCCCCTTTTTTTTTCGGTGCGTGACGTCATTTATGGACGGCCCCTAAACAAAAAGAATGAACAAATTGCTCATCTAATTGAATTATTAACTGACATTAAAAATACAAAATTAGCTACTCATGAATCATGTGCTCAACATTAACAAATGTATTGGAAATGGAAGCAATCACCGAAAACATAAAGTAAGAACTATTTAAGCAGAACAACAATTAATTGTAAAATGTATATTGTGTTGGTTGTATAATAATTGCGAGACTAATAATTCTATTTAGATTGACGAATAAAGTGAAATATCACTTCATGTTTCTGAAGGTGGAAAAAAAAACAAAGCTGAACCGTGGTGACTTTATTCCAACGAGAATAACAATTTTTATAAATATCTGAAAGACACGGTTTGCAGCCATTTTAAATACGAACATATTTAATTTCAATATATTGAATTTAAAGCATATTTATTATTTATAGTTGTTTTTTTTTACCAATGACAAAAATTCTTGTATGACATCAATTAGCCTACAATAGCATTTAACATTTGACAAGTTTTATAATAAATTAAATTTAATTCTTTATACAGAAAATTATGTCCCTTGACACAATGATCATGCATTTTTGTAATTGTGGCATAAACGTCACGATAAATTATACAAAGAGAGCTAATCCAAAAAGGCCGAAATAATAATAGGTTCGTTATCCTTACGATAACATATGAAATCTCAAAATACATGTTTATTTATAGTGAAATTTAGATTTAGTTCTAGATCAGCTCTAAAGCTTAATAGGGGTAAATCGAAAAAAGTATGTAAACCTTTACAAAGAAAATAAAACCCTAGAGATATCAGATATCAAGTTATCCATGAAGCTTTGTCGATGTGTGAACTGTTTATACTGGCTACTATATAGTTACAATTTATATGTACCATTTTAGACTCGGACTAGTGGTATTACTCATAAATTAATGCTTTCTTTACTGATAAATTTTGGCTCACTTATTTTGATATTTTTTAGGAATCTTCTGTTTTTTGGAAAAAAAAGTGTATGCATATTTAAATCTAAAACATGTACGGTTCTAAACGACTTTACATTTTGACTTTATTAGATGTTCAGTAAAGAAAGTAATCACCCTTGGATGAAAAAAAGAACATTAATAAAAAGTCGAATGAGTATTTAAACGCAATTTCCAAAAAAGAATTTCCGATTTTTTTTATGCAAGGGAAATCATTCTCGATTTCATTAAAAGTCATTTAAAATCAGTACTTCTGAAAGTAAACATCAAATGACGTCACATCCCCTCACGCTACATCACACCAATAATGTGTCAATATTATGCGCACAACGCAACAATTTAACATAAGCATTCACATAGCGGGAAAAACCCATTAACTATAAATAAAACAATAGCCCCAGTCACTCACTCATTGTATGTATGTGAAACGCTATGACGTCATTTTTGAGCTTATATCTAATATATAAAGATGAAAGTTTGTGGGATTGTTTGTTACCTATGGAATTCCACACCGTTGGACCTAGGGTGCTGAAATTTTGCATGGGACCCTCATTTGACCCGGGACAGTTCATAGGCTATGTTTCAACCCCAGGTGACCACCCCTAGGGTAAGGGGGCCCCATTATGTCTTTTTTTTATATGAGCTATATGAAAATTATTTTATGCGTTAGCTACTGAGTAAATGAATAAATCTTAACCAAACTTTGTATACAAAAACCTTGTAGTCCTTATTAAATTACTATAGGGCACTTAACTCCCCAAAGTGCCACACCTTCAAGGCTGGGGGCCCTAAATACATATTTTTCTTAAACGTTTAAGATTTTATTCCCCAATTCAATTATTAAAGATCTTGACAAATAATGTTAAATGTATTCATTATTATCCATATTGAAATGTACACGTGTTTTGAACTTTATCTTGTCCTGAATGTACACGTGTTTTGAACTTTATCTTGTCCTGAATGTACAGGTGTTTTGAACTTTATCTTGTCCTGAATGTACACGTGTTTTGAACTTTATCTTGTCCTGAATGTACAGGTGTTTTGAACTTTATCTTGTCCTGAATGTACAGGTGTTTTGAACTTTATCTTGTCCTGAATGTACAGGTGTTTTGAACTTTATCTTGTCCTGAATGTACACGTGTTTTGAACTTTATCTTGTCCTGAATGTACAGGTGTTTTGAACTTTATCTTGTCCTGAATGTACAGGTGTTTTGAACTTTATCTTGTCCTGAATGTACACGTGTTTTGAACTTTATCTTGTCCTGAATGTACAGGTGTTTTGAACTTTATCTTGTCCTGAATAAACAGGTGTTTTGAACTTTATCTTGTCCTGAATGTACAGGTGTTTTGAACTTTATCTTGTCCTGAATGTACAGGTGTTTTGAACTTTATCTTGTCCTGAATGTACAGGTGTTTTGAACTTTATCTTGTCCTGAATGTACAGGTGTTTTGAACTTTATCTTGTCCTGAATGTACACGTGTTTTGAACTTTATCTTGTCCTGAATGAAACAGGTGTTTTGAACTTTATCTTGTCCTGAATGTACAGGTGTTTTGAACTTTATCTTGTCCTGAATGTACAGGTGTTTTGAACTTTATCTTGTCCTGAATGTACAGGTGTTTTGAACTTTATCTTGTCCTGAATGTACACGTGTTTTGAACTTTATCTTGTCCTGAATGTACAGGTGTTTTGAACTTTATCTTGTCCTGAATGTACAGGTGTTTTGAACTTTATCTTGTCCTGAATGTACAGGTGTTTTGAACTTTATCTTGTCCTGAATGTACAGGTGTTTTGAACTTTATCTTGTCCTGAATGTACAGGTGTTTTGAACTTTATCTTGTCCTGAATGTACAGGTGTTTTGAACTTTATCTTGTCCTGAATGTACAGGTGTTTTTGAACTTTATCTTGTCCTGAATGTACAGGTGTTTTGAACTTTATCTTGTCCTGAATGAACAGGTGTTTTGAACTTTATCTTGTCCTAAATGAACAGGTGTTTTGAACTTTATCTTGTCCTGAATGTACAGGTGTTTTGAACTTTATCTTGTCCTGAATGTACAGGTGTTTTGAACTTTATCTTGTCCTGAATGTACAGGTGTTTTGAACTTTATCTTGTCCTGAATGTACACGTGTTTTGAACTTTATCTTGTCCTGAATGTACAGGTGTTTTGAACTTTATCTTGTCCTGAATGTACAGGTGTTTTGAACTTTATCTTGTCCTGAATGTACAGGTGTTTTGAACTTTATCTTGTCCTGAATGAACAGGTGTTTTGAACTTTATCTTGTCCTGAATGGGCCCTGGGAACCTGTCCGTTTTTGCTTATACGAGCTATATAAAAAATAGTTTATGTGTTAGCTACTGAGTAAATAAATAGATCTTCACCAAACTTTTTGTACAAAAACTTGGTAGCTCATATTAAAATACTATAGGGCACTGAACTTCTAATGTCAATTTCTTCGGGGCTGGGAACCCCAAATGTCTTTTTTCGTATATGTTTAAGATATTTTTCATATTTAACGGTTTGGAATTCTATTCTGTGTTTGTGAATCTGTTTACTGTTTTTTAAATTATGTGACGCCGGGTACCCCAGCTAGTTTTAATATATTTATTAAAAGGTGTGCATCGGAGGCGCGCAAAAAAGGTGTGCAAAATAATTATAAATTAAAGACGCGCTGTAAAAAATATATGACGTCATTGTTTTGGCTTATATTTTAATTTTTGAAAAGGGAACGATGTAAAAATAGGATTTGATGATTTATAATTATAAAATACTTTGTGTACATTTCAGCAAGTTTAATATTTCGTATTTATCAAACAAGGATAAGTTACTTGGGCTTTTAAAAAAAAAGTAGGTGCTTTAGGCGCCCTACAGCTGCAGTGAGCGCCGTAGGTGCCCTACAACCCCTATTATAAAATACTTTGTGTACATTTCAGTAAGTTTAATATTGAGTATTTATCAAACAATGATAAGTTAGTTGGGATTTTGAAAAATACTGCTATTTTTTCGTGTTTTTTTTCCCCAGGAAATCCAGTAAACCCTCTATCTGGTATGGTTCAGGTGGAGTTGCAGGATTAAGCGTGACAGACATTTCAAATAGAATATAGAATGGGACTGCGATAAAGCTTTTAAATAAAATACAAAATACACAAACAAATTGTGCAATGAAAACAAAATAATTTATCTTTATTTTAAACTAAAACTACAATAGACGTTTCAGCTAATGCCTTCATCAGTACAATAACATAAAATAGGTACTTACATAAGTATTATTTAAATTCTTAAAAACATATTATATCATAAAATTTTTATGTAAACTAAAAAGAAAGAAAAAATAAAAACAAACAAGGACACAGGATATGGGAAAAAGGAGAACGAATCTAACATAACAGTGAAAACCGCAATGGGAAAAATATTCTGCAGGTAGGTAAAATTTCAAATATATTTCATTTCAAATATATAATTGCAATTCTCACTATGGGAAGTTACGTTTAAAATCTTTCTAAAGCTAAAAAACTGTGGAACAAACCTTTTTTTTTAAAACACATAAAAGGTTATTTTTTTGTAAAAACCTTTAAAATAGACATATTTTATCATCAAAAATCATAATTACTAAATACATTTTTTTAATCAACAATACTAGTAGGTAGATATTTTTTACCTTTAATAAACAATACTTTTAAATTCAAATTGAAATCTGCAAATTATTGTTTTTTTTCATAATTTTAAAAACAGTTGATAAAAAAGTTCATCTTCTTCATTCAATGCGGTTACTTTAGAAATTCATGTGAGGTTATGGCAGTTATATAATTTCGAAACATATAAGATTTTCGTTAACCAGCTAATCTACTGAGCATTGAAGCTTTGTCCTCCAAATTATAGCTAGTATCTTACATGACATTTTCAAGCACAGAATATTTTATCTCATGTGAAAAATATAATTTACACCCACTTGATTTATTCATGTTTATTAACGAGGTTAAAGTCTATTACAATGTGGTATGCTGAGGCTGACGGCAGTCAATGTGGTCGTGGGCTGAAGCTCTACTCTGTGCTGGAATCAATGCGTTTTCCCTTCAGTACCTCGATGACACTGATCAACGCTATGGAGGTTGTTATATGTCATCAATGAGTTTTCCCTTCAGTATATCGATGACACTGATCAACGCTATGGAGGTTGTTATATGTCATCAATGAGTTTTCCCCTCAGTACCTTGATGTAACTGATCAACGCTATGGAGGTTGTTTTATGTCATCAATGAGCTTTCCCTTCAGTACCTCGATGACACTGATCAACGCTATGGAGGTTGTTATATGTCATCAATGAGTTTTCCCTTCAGTATCTCGATGACACTGATCAACGCTATGGAGGTTGTTATATGTCATCAATGAGTTTTCCCTTCAGTATCTCGATGACACTGATCAACGCTATGGAGGTTGTTATATGTCATCAATGAGTTTTCCCTTCAGTATCTCGATGACACTGATCAACGCTATGGAGGTTGTTATATGTCATCAATGAGTTTTCCCTTCAGTATATCGATGACACTGATCAACGCTATGGAGGTTGTTATATGTCATCAATGAGTTTTCCCCTCAGTACCTCGATGACACTGATCAACGCTATGGAGGTTGTTATATGTCATCAATGAGTTTTCCCCTCAGTACCTTGATGTAACTGATCAACGCTATGGGGGTTGTTATGTGTCATCAATGAGTTTTCCCTTCAGTATATCGATGACACTGATCAACGCTATGGAGGTTGTTATATGTCATCAATGAGTTTTCCCCTCAGTACCTTGATGTAACTGATCAACGCTATGGAGGTTGTTTTATGTCATCAATGAGCTTTCCCTTCTGTAGCTCGATGACACTGATCAACGCTATGGAGCTTGTTATATGTCATCAATGAGTTTTCCCTTCAGTATCTCGATGACACTGATCAACGCTATGGAGCTTGTTATATGTCATCAATGAGTTTTCCCTTCAGTATCTCGATGACACTGATCAACGCTATGGAGACTGTTATATGTCATCAATGAGTTTTCCCCTCAGTACCTTGATGACACTGATCAACGCTATGGAGGTTGTTATATGTCATCAATGAGTTTTCCCCCTCAGTACCTTGATGACACTGATCAACGCTATGGAGGTTGTTATATGTCATCAATGAGTTTTCCCCTCAGTACCTCGATGACACTGATCAACGCTATGGAGGTTGTTATATGTCATCAATGAGTTTTCCCCTCAGTACCTCGATGACACTGATCAACGCTATGGAGGTTGTTATATGTCATCAATGAGTTTTCCCTTCAGTACCTCGATGACACTGATCAACGCTATGGATGTTGTTATATGTCATCAATGAGTTTTCCTTTCAGTACCTCGATGACAATGATCAACGCTATGGAGGTTGTTATATGTCATCAATGAGTTTTCCCCTCAGTATCTTGATGACACTGATCAACGCTATAGAGATAGTTATATGTCATCAATGATTTTTCCCCTCAGTACCTCGATGACACTGATCAGCGCTATGGAGGTTGTTATATGTCATCAATGAGTTTTCCCTTCAGTACCTCAATGACACTGATCAACGCTATGGAGGTTGTTATATGTCATGGAAACTCAAAGTTCCTAGCTCTTTTCCAATGAGGCTGAGAACCACAAAGTTCTGTTACTCTTGGTCTCTTGTTTAAGATGTTAGTCAATGTGGACTTGCCTACTCTAGAAAATTGTGTGCACCGGTCAATCAGTGGACAGATAACTATCGTGATGTTAAGGATAATCGAAGAGGTGGGTGTTATATGAGTTGGGGAATACAATTAGTCTTCTAGAGCATGACGTCACTCAATAAAACCATACTTGAAATTAACTCAATCAAGAGTTTGGTATCAAACATTGTGGACAGCTTTTTAAAAATTAGTTGCACATGGTTGCAAACTGACTGACATAATTAAGACTTCTTAAAAAGGACTTACATGTAGAATTGCTAATGGCCAACAAACAACAGCGGCTTTTATAGTTATATTATTTCGTTATATTCATTTTATGTGTGTACTATTTGTTCGTTGAGGAAGACTCTTTGCCGAAACATTCGCCGTTGTGTTACGTCCTGTCAGGCTAACTAATACCCTGTTTATATGTTATACATTTACTAATTTAAAAGCCTGGTTGCAGTCTCACCCCCATTATTTTTTTATTTTCGTAGTTACCTTTTTAGGTTAGCTCTCTTGATATAATTTATCATGCCGTCTATGCCACAATTACAAATATGTAAGATCATTGTGTCAAGGGAAACAATTATCTTTTTTAAAGAATTTAATCCTAGCAACTAACACTTGAATAGATAATATATGTTATTGTAGATTCTTTGATTTATTACAATATCTTAAATCATTTTGTAAAAAATAAATACATTAAAAAATGCGCCTTAATGTCTATATATTGCAATTAAATGTCTTCATATTTAAAATAGCCGAAAACTATGTCTTTTGCACATTTATAAAACATTTAATTCTCGTGGAAATGAAGCGTATACATTGGCTGGAGCGTCAGCAGTTGTTTCAATTTTGAGTCATGAAGTGACATCTCACTTTATTCGTTAATGTAAATAGGATTATGTGGTCTAGAAACTAAAATATCAACAACATAACACAAATAATATTCATTTCCTTCATAGACATGTATTTTATAAATTTGACTTCTAGGCAATACTATCTACGAATGGCAAGCCTTAATATCTTTTCATTACATCTTCTATTCTTTTGAATCCAGTTATTGATTGCTTTCATTAGCAATAAATTTGGTGATGTTGAGCACATGATTTATGAGTGGCTAATTTTTTTATTTATAAAGCCAGTTAATAATTCCATTAGATGAGTACTTTGTTCATTATTTTTGTTTGTGTTACAAAACAAAAGATTTAAATACTTGGTTTGTTGAAAGGTCAAGTGGGATGCGTAAGAAATGCGGAATTCCTCTAAGTAGGTAAGAAAAGTACAAGTTTTTATCTTGAATCTACGAGGTGTATTTTTGTATGTTTCGGGAATTTTTCTTTATCTAATTTGTATTATATCATCAAATATTTTTTCAATAGGGCTTTTCTTTAGCATTCCATTGAAAACATTAATAATTATCAACAGTGGTTTGTTACAACATATAAGAGAATGAGTGAGCCCAAGGCTGGATTTAGACTTGATTTGAGCCCTAAGCTATTGGAGATATGGAGGCCCCTTTGAAGTCCAGATATTCTATGTCAGTGCCAAATATAAAAAAAAATCCGCGGGGGCCCAAGAAGGGGGATCTAAGCTATAGCTTGTTTAGTAAATAGGTAATTCCAGGACTGAATGAGCCGAAGAAACAATGCCGACAATATAGTTTTGTTGAATATTTGAAGTATGGCTAAATGTTTGGAAACAGATACAAAAGGTGAAGCGTTATTTGCTGAATTTAAAAAATTGAAGTTAAAGCAATACCCTTGACTTTCTGGTATACTTAAAACAAGCTGTACCGAATGTATTTTCAAAACATTGTGTCATTCATCGACATCATTTATTCGCAAAATATCTTAGTGAAAGTTTGCATGGATCACTGGATTATGTCATTAGAGCAGCTAATAAAGGAATGCCTTCAATGAGAGATTGTCTGCTCGATATTGTTTGGAAAATGACGAAGACTATAATCGTTTACTTATTTACACAGAAGTACGCTGGTTAACAAGTGCATATTTAAATCGATTTAATGCTCTCTTTGATTCAGTGTCCGAATTCCTGGAAAACCAAGACAATGATTTGCAACACAGTTAACTAAAAAAATTACATATCCTTTATGAATTATTTATTTAGCCAAGTTTAACTAAACTAATTTGAAACTACAAGGTGACCAATTAAATTTAATCAAAACTAAAAGCGTTATATCTGAGTTTGTTGCAAACCTATTTCTGTTCAAACAAAACTTTGGAACAGCAGAATTTCCTCAGTTTCAAATTCTTTTGAAATTTCAAAACTTACTGCTTGCTGTCAAAACGTACCGTCTCTTCATGCAGACCTCAGACCTGAACCAAAGATTTGAAGGCATTCTTCATTTGAATATTCCCGACTGAGAGTTGGACTCTTCAGCGCATGGATAAACTCAGATCCCAAACACAGATAAATCCATACTAATACAGGGGAAGCTTGTTGAAATGAGGAACTTAAACCAATGTTTGAACTAGGATACCAAAAATTCTGGTTACAAAGTCAGATCCCAATGCTATATCAGGCTTTGTGGGTTATTGTACAGAAGTTTTTGACTGCCTTCCCGTCTTCCTACTTGGTAGGACAAAGATTCAGTGGCGTTATGAACCACATCATAAAAAAAACAATAGAAAACGACTAGAAGTTGGTGCTCGTGGGGATTTTCGGTGTCTACTGACAAACACCGAGTCGGTCATAAATACACTCATAAAATCTCATTACGTTAATCCAAGTTATTAATTGTTTTCAATTTTATTTTAATCAAGAGTGATAATTTCAATAAATACCGTACTTCTTCATCAAAATGTTGCTTTTTGAAAATTATAATTTTTGTATTATACATTTATGTAGTTTTTTTTTCATTTTGGGGGTCCGCGGGGAAGTTTTGACTACAAAAGGGGTCCGTGGGTCAAAAACGTTTGGGAACCAATGCATTAAAGGGAGAATAAGCTTTTTCAAATACAAAAAAAATTTTCCTAGTAGTTTACTTATGCTAAAATAATTCTTACGTTATGCGTCTTATCTCTGTGTTGGTGTAACGTGCGTGCATCATTTGGAGAAGTTAATGTTAATATATTGGACATTCTCTCTCTCTCTCTCTCTCTCTCTCTCTCTCTCTCTCTCTCTCTCTCTCTCTCTCTCTCTCTCTCTCTCTCTCTCTCTCTCTCTCTCTCTCTCTCTCTCTTTCTCGCTGCACTTAGAGTCATCGCAAATTATCAGCTGTACGTACTGGAAATTTATTTATATCAATTACGTCATGTATGTTGTTGAAATTTGATTGGTAGGGGATGGACATATTAAACTTCCTGAAATTTACACGAAGTATTTTATAATTATAAGTCCTCAAATTCTCTTTTTACATCGTTCCCTTTTCCAAAATTAAAAGATAAGCTCAAACAATGAAGTCATATAATATTTTACGGCGAGAAACACCACACGCATTTTTAACTGCTATTGACTGTTGTACTATGTTCCTCAGCGTTACGGAGTCAGTGACTTGGACTTTTATATTGTTTATTTTCTTTCTCTAATAGAAGAACTAAAACTTTTGGTGAACAGTCTTTCTCATTCTGCATCAAAATGCCATGTAACTGTCTCTGGTTACACATCAGTAATAATCCTAATATCCAGGTTTTCAAAACTACACTCAAATAACAACTTTTTAAAAGTTATTTTGCTAATTGAAATTTTTTAACATTTCCTGAACCATTAAACCTAGATTACATATATCATTCATTTCATCATTTGGTATGTTTTATCCCTCCCATCGAATCTCACGCTCAAACACATTTTTTTAGGTTTAATAGAATAAATTAGTTTAAATTTAGTAACCAATCGCAGCCAATATTTGTCACATAACTTGCATTTACAGCTGATTTTATTTTTATTTTAGTTGCCACTACTTCAAAAGAACAAGTAAGGAATCTAGTTCTAGATCAGCTCTAAAGCTTAGTAAGGGCGAAATGAAAAAAAAAGAATGTTAACCCTTACAAATAAAATCAAATCCTTGAGATTTCACACTCTATCTTAAGTTAAAATGGTGTGTCAACTCCTACTTCTGGTTGTTATAAGGATAATATAGTGCTGGGCTGATTTAGGCAGTACTCGGACTGGCGTTAATAGAAATAGTGATATACCAGCTGTACTGACAAATTTAGGATCATACATTTTGATATTTTAAATACAAATTACAGAATTTTTTTTATAATGAAAAAGTCATCTATATAAATAACTAGAAAAATACCCGCACTTAGTAGCGGGAGTGTGCTGACCCTTTATCCAAGTATTAGTTGCTGGTTATTACAATTTTTATTTGCAAAGTTAAATTTCAGATTCATCTATTTAGTTAAAATCATATGAGAAACAGAGATATGCCATTTTACCGCTTGAGTTGTTTTCACTTAATGCAGTGCCTTTTAACATAAACTTACTATTTAAAAGATATGATTTATTAAATAATGATTCTTGCCGACCATAATAACTAAATTTACAATTTCATTCCCACTTGTACAAAATTAACATAACATATAGGTTTTCCGAAAGAGCTCTACCACCCTCGTCACTCAAAAATTTAATATATAATTACGAAACTGCATCGTATCACAATTGTAAGTTATATAATATTTGTAACCACGTCTATGAGATAAAGAACATGTGGCACTATCCCTTTAAAAGGCAAAAGCTAAGTGACTCATAGCGCAAATAAACAAAATTATAAATGTACTTTCTAAAATACTTTTTTTTTAAAACAAAACCGGTCGCATTAAAATGGTATCAATAAAAATGTGCACACCATATTTAGACAATATAGAAAGCTGGCCGCATAAAATAAAGTCTTGTTATAAAGTAAATGTACTGGACCAAAATAACTCCTCCTTTTGACGTATTCATAATCGCTGTACCAGGGAAATAATATTTAACATTTTTATGTCTCTATATGTTTCGATTTATATTTACGGTTTATGAGCACTGTGTATAATTTCAAAAAGGATTTTTTTTTCTTCCATATTTCGGATATGGCATCATCTTTTGTAAATTATATTCAATGCACACATACACACACCAGATTTTATATCTGAAAAATAAAATAAAAATTATAAAAAAAAGATTCAACCGTCTGTTAATAAGTGCATCTTAAAAATGATTAAAAGGCAATTTTACAAATGGCCTATGCTATTCTGAATACAAAGGAATGAACATAAAAACATATTCAATTCGCAATTAATATTAATTAAGCGTTTTCAGGATCACTTCATTAAATTTAGTCAAGTTTTGTTACTACGTTCGGTAGCGAAAGTTTATAATGTATAGTATAATATAAAGCTTAAGTAAACTGTTTTAAAGTGTAAGTTTATTTGACATAGGCCATCACTTTCAACACAAAATAAACTCGCTACATCTATGGTTTTTAATTAAATATCGAGTTATGAATTAAATTTTTAAGTATCCCAATTTTATTCATTGCATGCAAAATATTAATACAATGCATCGTGAAAATAATTGAAATAAAATAATATAAACGCATATGTAATATATAAAGCTCAGTTGATATTTTTATGTTTGTTTGTTTGTATCCATTAAAAAAGGCCACTGCTTTGTTGACATTTTTCCAAAAGATCTCTGCCACTGTCGTCACTAAAAAAAGCTCTTATATATTTACGACACTGCATCGTAACACAATTGTAATTAATACAATATTTGCAACAGCGTCTATGAGATAAAGATAATAAAGATAAATACAGAAATTAGACTAGGCTATATTCCTAATTTTACAAATCAATTTTATGTTAAAAACGCATGTGAAACCATGACAATAATTAATAATTGATTTTAAAAATCGCCTATGTTAATCCATCATCAAAGGAATGAACATAACATATTCAATTCGCAATACAAAATAATTAAGCGTTTTCAGGATCACTTTATTTAGTTTAATCTACTTATGTTAATAGGTCCGGTAGCCTAAGTTTAAATAGTATAAGTGTATAGGTTATGTAAAAGACAATAGCTTATGTAAAAGACAAACAAAATATAAATGTTACTAGCGTACACCCGTCAAAAATGACGGAAGTTTTCAGCTGATATCTATTTATTTTATAAAAAATGCATTTTTTTTTACGGCGCCTACGGCGTCGACCTTTTTCAACCGCCCGACTAACTGGTCCTTGATTGATAAATACGAAATATTAAACTTTCTAAAATGTACACAAAGTATTTTATAATAGGGATTGCAGAGCGCCTACGGCGCCCCCTTTATTTTTTTTATATTTTATAACCATCATCAAATCCTCTTTACATTGATCCCTTTTCCAAAATTAAAATATGAGCGAAAACAATACGGCATATACTATTTTTTTACAGCGCATCTTTAATTTGCACACCTTTTGATGCATTGGTGCAGTAAGTTGGTTTTCCCTGCTTTCTAACATTAGTAGCGTCAGGACAGACTGATTTGCGTGACAATTGCAAATTATATAGTTTTATATTAATAGGACACATCTAAATTTAAGATTCGTACACGAAAATGTGCACAGTAATCAGGCGATAAAAGATTTTAGAACTCACAACGCTAAAAATGAAGCCTTGAAAAAAAATACTGTCACATTTATTACATAAATAGGTTTTTATTAAATGTCGAGTTATGGAACAGAAAATAATTAAAACAAATTCGCAATTAAATTTAAACGTGTAAACAATTAAATCTAATGCATCGTGTGGCAATTGTAATTAAATATGTTTACGTGTCTATCTAATATATAGAAAGTAAAAGTAAAGAAAATGACAATTCTTTGTACTACACACAGCTCAAATTATGAAGCGCACACGAAAATGTGAGCACCGTAATTAGACATTATAATATTTTTTGAATGCGCACGGCTGAAAATAAAGTATTGAACGTCACCAAAAGTAACTCGCTTTGAACGGCATTTGAACGTCCGCGCAAATTTGTTCAATACAGAAATGAGGTTAAAATTTTTATTATTTGTCTCTGCCTTTTCTGATTATTTAATTTACGGCATTCGGGCAAAAAGGACAATTACAAAAACTAACTTAAAACCACCTTCAGGGTAAAAGGAACCGTCCTGCCAAATTTGGTCCCCTTCCGTCATTTGGTTTTTCCGTGGCTGTCTAACAGAAAGTCGAAAAAGTGAAACATACAAACATACAAACATACAAACATAAAAACATACAAACATACAAAGATACAAACACCAACTGAGCTTTATATATTAGATAAACTTATACTAAGATTATGACTTTAATTCTAATTACATCATTAGAATTAGTAGTAAAATTAAAGTTAATAGTATGAAAGAATAAAATTCACGGACGATAGAGCGAATGAACTAAAAAAGTATATTCATAGTCATTGATCCATTTACATATCAAATTAAATTCACTCTCGCAAGGACGTTCTATTTCGCATTATATAAATTATCAAATAGCATAACCTTATACTTATATTTTTATTTTAAATTCTATAAAATTATTAACGTTTTGAAAATTTTCTGTATGCTGTAGGCTCTTTTCTTCCAACATAATGTTTACTACGTATACGCGTGTGTTTGGAAAGACTGGACAAAAAATCCTACTTTTTTGGATATATCAAATTTCCTAAGAATAAGCTTGTAAACAAGCTTTTGGCTACACAAAAAAGCTCAATTTATGTAGGAATAACGAAGACAAGTTTATTAACTGTCCTTACACACTACTTGGATGTAAACAGATTTTTATTTAATTCTATTATTAGACTTCCGGTAAATAATGACAAACCCTATTGGAGAAAACAGCGCATATGTTTAGTGCCAAGATTAATGAGATGTTTATGTATTTTATGAGCTCTACCTACCAAATCAGGTTTTGAATTGGTTTGAAAATAAAGAACAAGAGATTGTCATTGCTCCAAAATCCATCTTGTTTGGGCAAGCTTCGGAATGCGATGATGAACAACTTTAACTATGTGTCAAAATCATTCTGACGCTTGCTACTGCGAGAGAAGTACGATGTGATTTCCTTCCAAAGTGACTCAAAAATGGTGGCAACATTAATACTGCGTGGCTTCGGCAAAGTGCAAAAGAATGACATACACAACATAACAAAAATGCTCTTTGCAGAATGTCTTTTAGTAATTTTTTAAAACCATTTTCTCTCTTACCAAGCATTGTAGAACAATTTTCACTGCCGAATCCAATGATGTTATTTAGTGGAATATTCTGTTTTTCAAGAACTACCGTTGTCAACAGTAACATTATCTAGCAACGCATCAACAACATCGAGTTTGTTATGGTCAAAGTAACGTATAATTATAACTATAGCTAAAATATGCGTTACTGAAACATCATTACTCTCGTAAATAACCGAAAATTTCTGGTTTATGCACACCTCATTAATCTCCATTTTTTCTTGGTGCGCAATTCGATCTTGAATAACATATGAAACTCTGTTCTCTTGAAATTTATTTTACTGGCAAAAATTGCAGACATTTAAATCTATGTCTTTCTTACTTTCACATGGTAAAGTCGAAAAAAACCTAGATCTAGGTTGAAAAACCAAGTGTTGACAGTAATGATTTGGATTATTGAATAAAGTGAGATATCACTTTGGGATTTAAAGCAAGTGCTAAAGCCTGACTATTAGGCATATGATTCTTTTTTAAATTACAATATGAATTAAAGTCTTATAAATATCTAAAAGACATAGTTTGCAGCTATTTTAAATACGAAGATATTTAATATTTGTTTTTACGGTTTTTTTCCCTTTCAACAAATACCAAAATATTAATTTTTCATCAATAAATCTACAATAGCAATTATCCAATCATTCTTTATTTAATGGCAAAAATAGCTGACATTTATGTCTTTCTTACTTTCACATGGTAAAGTCAAAAAAACAAAGATCTAGGTTGAAAAACCCAGTGTTGACAGTAATGATTTAGACTAACGAATAAAGTGAGATATCACTTCGGTAACTGCTATAGCCGGATAATGTGTGACGTGAATGAAGTTTAAATTACAATATGAATTAAAGTTTTATAAATATCTGAAAGACATAGTTTGCAGCTATTTTACATACGAAGATATTTAATATTTGTTTTTTCGGTTTTTTCACTTTCAACGAATACCAAAATATTTAATTTTTTATCAATAAATCTACAATAGCAATTATCCAATTATTCTTTATTTAAGCTTTAGATTTAGATAAATAAACTTCAAATCTTAAAAAGAGAATTATATCCCTTGACACAGTGATACATATTTGTAACTGTGACATAAACGTCACGATAAATTATACGCTGAGAGCTAATCCAAAAAGGTCGAAAATAACAACTGATATGTTATCCTCAGTTTAACATACTCAATCTTTAACTAAAGATTTATTTAGAGTGAAAATTTTGAATAACATAGAGTAAAAATAGACATAACAAATTACTGCACTTTTGTTAATAATATATTTGAATAAATGTAAATAACATCATAAGTTAGTTTTGCCTAATTCCACACATTTGTAGAATATTGAAGTATTGATGAATTCGACGTCTCGCAATACTACCATTTGTTACGTTTTCCCACAAGAGTATTACCATCTCGCAAGTTACGATATTCTATAGACATTTTCTTGTTCTAATATAAGAACTAAAACATTCGATGAACAGTCTTTCTCATTCTGTGTCTAAAAGCCATGTAATTCTCTCTGATTAAACATAAGCAATAAGCCTAACATCCAGGTTTTCAAAACAACACTCAAAACAACACTCAAATAACAACTTTTAAAAGTTATTTTGCGAATTGATTTTTTTTTACAAATCTTTACAAATAAACCTAGATTACATATATCATTCCTTTCATCATTTTATGATCTCCACGTTAAGCGCTATAAGCCTGGTTCCTTGGTGGGATACAGCGCTATATAAATTATCAATTATTATTATTATTATTATTATTTATTTATTTATTTGTTATGTTTTATCCCTCCCATGGAATCTCACGCTCAAACACATTTTTTTTAGGTTTACTAGAATAAATTAGTTTAAATTTAGTAACAAATCGAAGCCAATATTTGTCACATAACTTGCCTTTATTTTTTTTTAGTTGCCACTACTTCAAAAACAGAGTTAGGAAGCTAGATCTAGATCAGCTCTAAAGCTTAGTAAGGGCGAAATGAAAAAAAAATGTAAACCTTTACAAATAAAATCAAATCCTTGAGATTTCACACTATATCGTTAAAATGGTGTGTCAACTCCTACTTCTGGTTGTTATAAGGATAATATAGTGCTGGGCTGATTTAGGTACGGACAAGGACTGGCGGTAATAGTTATAGTGTAATGCCACCTGTACTGACAAATTTAGGCTCAGTTATTTGGATTTTTTAAAATACAAATTACAGCTGCCTTTTTTTTAAATAAGGAAACAGTCATCTATCTATATATATATAATTCTCATCATGGTCGGACCATGCCAGGTAACAAGCTGCATGTGCATCAGAGCATGACGAATGACCCTCGCTCGGGTCAACTAAACACAGTTAACGGTTGAAAAACGAAGGTAGTGGAAGGGTGACCAACAATGGCTCTTGCGTTTCACTTGCATTGTTCCTTCACGGAAAAGGTTAGATTTGTAGTGTACTGGTTAACACGTCCGTCTCATGCGAGGAAGGTCCTCGGTTCAAACCCCGGTGAATATATAAAAAAAAATTTAATGTCTGTTTGTATCCGTTCTTTTACCTCTTTATTGCATAGCATACGCCGCAGACTCAGTAGACAGTGCAAAGAACGGTTGGGAGGGGTGAGAGTACAGACACAAAAAGCAGCACCAAGTAAATAAAAAAAATAGCGAGCAAAGGTGAAGACATGCACACTTAGGTTGTTGTTACCCGCCTCCCATTTATTACTACCATCCCTTAAACATAAACTTTGTTTTCCCGATCCTAGCGAGGTTGAGTCATACTTAGGGTTGTTAATTGCGTGTTGTTGTTGTTTTGTTGTTTTTGGTTTTTTTTGGAAAACTGATTATCGATTATGTAACTCCGATTTTAATCCGATTATCGTTTTACAGCTGACTTCAAAGAAGTTATGGGTGTACCGAATTTCACCTGCAAATCTCTCGATAATAAACAATGAGTTGGCAGTTTCCCCCCCCCCTCAAACCGACGTTCACTCGCGTTGTTTTGATTTCTTCGTGCTGTAGTTTGTGTCCGTTCTTTCTCAACTGTCATTGCACTCTCCATGAGCAAGTCTGCGGCGTATGCTACGCCACAGGGCGTCTAGTATATATATATATAATTCACCAGAAGTTATGACAATCACAAGACTAGAGCAAATAAGCATGACCAATGGCCCTCGTTAGGTTCGACCAATTACAGTTTATTGTTGGCACGCGAGGATGGTGCAAGATGGGGGCAGGTAGCTAACCGCAGTGCACATGTCTTGAGACCAACAATGCGTCAGTGGTTCCACCCACCCCCAAATTTAACTCGCGTTATTCTGATTTCTTCATTCTGCAGTTTGTGTCCGTTCTTTCCCTGCTCTCTTTGAATTATCTATGACCAAGAAATTATTCAGCCAGAACCTATCCCAATAATAAGAATGAGGAACATTTGACATCTCCATGGGAAGATATAGAGGCTAGGTTATAAGATTTGGATTTATTCGTAAAACAAAAAGATGTAAATAAACTAAAAGTGTATTTATAGTTTAACCTTTTAATCTCGTTTCTGCTTGAAGTTAGAACAAATCTTTGTAAATAATTAAATAGTCTTTAAAGTGTTATATTTATTTGAAATATGTTTATAATGTAAAGTTGTAATGTTTATACAAAAGCATTTTTGTGAAAGCTATAACTCTTCTCTGTTTAGAGTCTTTGAAGTTATGAATTTGAAAAACGTTCATAAGTTTAAAGTTTATTAAACTTTGTTTTTTCTAAAAAAATTACTTTTATTCACTTTCTTCGTCGTAGTTGCACATTGTACACTAGTCTATTTAAAATATTCTTGTTGTTGTTTTTTTTTCATTTTATCATTATTATTATTTATTATATTTATTTTTTTAATTTATTTTATTTGTTTTATGTTTTTAATTTATTTATTTATTTGTGTGGGGTAATCAAATGTTGATGTAATTTTATAGGGACGGTCTCTGGAATTTTGACAAGTTGTTGACAAGGGGGAGGGGGGAAGGTAAAATCGCCAAAATTTTGTTGACCTAATTAATGGACAAATTCCTCGTTGTTTATTAGCTTTATGGGCGCGGTGGTCGAGTGGCAGCGCGCTCGACTAGCGTTCCGATGGTCACGGGTTCGAATCCATGTGAAGGCATGGATTTGTTCCCGGTGCCTAGGGCGTCCCCTGAGTCCACCCAGCTCTTAGTGGGTACCCGACATCAGTTGGGGTAGTAAAGGCGGCTGGGCATTGTGCTAGCCACACAATCCCCTCGTATGCCGTGGCTATTGAAACTTGTGAACGCTGTTTCACTTGCCCCATAGGCCATTCATGGTCTGAGAGGGAACTTACTACTACTATTAGTAATTAGCTTCTAAAAATGAAATACGATAAAATAAAGTTTAATAAAATAAAATACAATATAAAACTTAATTTAAGAAATGAAGGAACTATTTTTAAAAAAACGTGATTGTTTCTAATCGCAAAACTAGACTCCATAATGAATCTACATTCATCTGATAAGAATGCCACTGCGCTTAAAAACCAAGGGGACGAAGGAGTATAAGAACATGACGCTGATGTGCAGGTACCTCTAATTTATTCAAGTGTGACAGCAGCTCATCTGTTAGAAGCGAACGTTGCTTCATCCGTTCAATTCCATCAACTACCAATCAGATTTCAACAACAGACATGACGTAATTGATATAAATAAATTTCCCGTACATACTGCTGATAATTATCCTTGACAGCGAGATAGAGAGAGAGTGTCCAATATATTAACATTAACTTCTCCAAATGAGACACGCACATTGCACCAAAATATAGATGAGACGTATAACCTGAGAATGAATTTAACGTAAGTAAACTACTACCTTAATCACACAAAACCCTTAAATTAATTATATAAAAAAGTAATGAAACTAATTTCAAAATATTCATAAAACAAATCATTATTAATTTTCAAAGCACCAAAATAAAATGATATACTTAAAACTACTAATAAAAACAGAATACAAAATACACAAACAAAATGTGTAAAAAATGAAAACAATAAATTTGAGCTTTATTATTAAACTAACACGACAGTGAATGTTTCTGCTAATGCCTTAATCAGTTTGTGTATTTGTATTTTATTCAAAAGCTTTATCGCAGTCCCATTCTATATGTTATAATAAAAACAGAAGAACCAGACATAATTGCGGGTTCCTAAACTTGGATGAACCATATTATTTATTACCCTGACAACTTTAATAGTAACTACATTTTCCTAGAATATATTAAAGCTACCTAATATATCCAGTCAATCACAGCACTTAAAAAAGAAAACAGAAAAATGTTATAATTTGGATTATACAAGACCATAATCTTCCTGATATGAATTGTAACAACTTTTCCTTAGAAAATCATCAAAATAAAAGAGAAACTAATTAACTTTTTATTGACACAATAAACACTACAAACGTTGAGCCAAAAAAGCAACTACGACAAATAGAATACTCTGATTTATATCTTACAAACAGACTTGGACTAGTAATAGATTGTGAAATAATCCCTTGACTGTCTGACCATGATACTGTTAGGGTAGCCAACACACTAAAGACGAAAATATTTAAGAAACCAAAAAGAATAATTTATCTATGGAATAAATGTAATACAATAAAATTACATCAAATAGCGGCTAGCCTCCAACAAAATTTTCTAAGTAAATGCAACAAAAATAGCGCAGTTGAGGATATCTGAAAAAAAAATTTATCTTAAATAAATTATAATGGATGATAATGTTCCAACAAAACAAACATAAAATAAAATTGACAAATGCCAGTTCAAAACTAAATTAAAGACACTTTGAAAACAAAAAGAGAGTTTATTTTTTTTTAATTTAAGTCGACCAATGAAAATGAATACACAAAATATACCTACAAATTGAACACTTGACGCAAAAACTTAGTTGAATTCTCCAAAATGAATACACAAAATATACCTACAAATTGAACACTTGACGCAAAAACTTAGTTGAATTCTCCAAAATGAATACACAAAATATACCTACAAATTGAACACTTGACGCAAAAACTTAGTTGAATTCTCCAAAATGAATACACAAAATATACCTACAAATTGAACACTTGACGCAAAAACTTAGTTGAATTCTCCAAAATGAATACACAAAATATACCTACAAATTGAACACTTGACGCAAAAACTTTTAGTTGAATTCTCCAAAATGAATACACAAAATATACCTACAAATTGAACACTTGACGCAAAAACTTAGTTGAATTCTCCAAAATGAATACACAAAATATACCTACAAATTGAACACTTGACGCAAAAACTTAGTTTAATTCTCCAAAATGAATACACAAAATATACCTACAAATTGAACACTTGACGCAAAAACTTAGTTGAATTCTCCAAAATGAATACACAAAATATACCTACAAATTGAACACTTGACGCAAAAAACTTAGTTTGAATTCTCCAAAATGAATACACAAAATATACCTACAAATTGAACACTTGACGCAAAAACTTAGTTGAATTCTCCAAAATGAATACACAAAATATACCTACAAATTGAACACTTGACGCAAAAAACTTAGTTGAATTCTCCAAAATGAATACACAAAATATACCTACAAATTGAACACTTGACGCAAAAACTTAGTTGAATTCTCCAAAATGAATACACAAAATATACCTACAAATTGAACACTTGACGCAAAAACTTAGTTGAATTCTCCAAAATGAATACACAAAATATACCTACAAATTGAACACTTGACGCAAAAACTTAGTTGAATTCTCCAAAATGAATACACAAAATATACCTACAAATTGAACACTTGACGCAAAAACTTAGTTGAATTCTCCAAAATGAATACACAAAATATACCTACAAATTGAACACTTGACGCAAAAACTTAGTTGAATTCTCCAAAATGAATACACAAAATATACCTACAAATTGAACACTTGACGCAAAAACTTAGTTGAATTCTCCAAAATGAATACACAAAATATACCTACAAATTGAACACTTGACGCAAAAACTTAGTTGAATTCTCCAAGATGAATACACAAAATATACCTACAAATTGAACACTTGACGCAAAAACTTAGTTGAATTCTCCAAAATGAATACACAAAATATACCTAGAAATTGAACACTTGACGCAAAAACTTAGTTGAATTCTCCAAAATGAATACACAAAATATACCTACAAATTGAACACTTGACGCAAAAACTTAGTTGAATTCTCCAAAATGAATACACAAAATATACCTACAAATTGAACACTTGACCAAAAACTTAGTTGAATTCTCCAAAATGAATACACAAAATATACCTACAAATTGAACACTTGACGCAAAAACTTAGTTGAATTCTCCAAAATGAATACACAAAATATACCTACAAATTGAACACTTGACGCAAAAACTTAGTTGAATTCTCCAAAATGAATACACAAAATATACCTACAAATTGAACACTTGACGCAAAAACTTAGTTGAATTCTCCAAAATGAATACACAAAATATACCTACAAATTGAACACTTGACGTAAAAACTTAGTTGAATTCTCCAAAATGAATACACAAAATATACCTACAAATTGAACACTTGACGTAAAAACTTAGTTGAATTCTCCAAAATGAATACACAAAATATACCTACAAATTTGAACACTTGACGTAAAAACTTAGTTTAATTCTCCAAAATGAATACACAAAATATACCTACAAATTGAACACTTGACGCAAAAACTTAGTTGAATTCTCCAAAATGAATACACAAAATATACCTACAAATTGAACACTTGACGCAAAAACTTCGTTGAATTCTCCAAAATGAATACACAAAATATACCTACAAATTGAACACTTGACGCAAAAACTTCGTTGAATTCTCCAAAATGAATACACAAAATATACCTACAAATTGAACACTTAACGTAAAAACTTCGTTGAATTCTCCAAAATGAATACACAAAATATACCTACAAATTGAACACTTGACGTAAAAACTTAGTTGAATTCTCCAAAATGAATACACAAAATATACCTACAAATTGAACACTTGACGTAAAAACTTCGTTGAATTCTCCAAAATGAATACACAAAATATACCTACAAATTGAACACTTGACGTAAAAACTTAGTTGAATTCTCCAAAATGAATACACAAAATATACCTACAAATTGAACACTTGACGTAAAAACTTCGTTGAATTCTCCAAAATGAATACACAAAATATACCTACAAATTGAACACTTGACGCAAAAACTTAGTTGAATTCTCCAAAATGAATACACAAAATATACCTACAAATTGAACACTTGACGCAAAAAACTTAGTTGAATTCTCCAAAATGAATACACAAAATATACCTACAAATTGAACACTTGACGCAAAAACTTAGTTGAATTCTCCAAAATGAATACACAAAATATACCTACAAATTGAACACTTGACGCAAAAATTTAGTTGAATTCTCCAAAATGAATACACAAAATATACCTACAAATTGAACACTTGACGCAAAAACTTAGTTGAATTCTCCAAAATGAATACACAAAATATACCTACAAATTGAACACTTGACCAAAAACTTAGTTGAATTTTCCAAAATGAATACACAAAATATACCTACAAATTGAACACTTGACCAAAAACTTAGTTGAATTCGTCAAAATGAATACACAAAATATACCTACAAATTGAACACTTGACCAAAAACTTAGTTGAATTCTCCAAAATGAATACACAAAATATACCTCTAAATTGAACACTTGACGTACAAACTTAGTTGAATTCTCCAAAATGAATACACAAAATATACCTACAAATTGAACACTTGACGCAAAAACTTAGTTGAATTCTCCAAAATGAATACACAAAATATACCTACAAATTGAACACTTGACGTAAAAACTTAGTTGAATTCTCCAAAATGAATACACTAAATATACCTACAAATTGAACACTTGACCAAAAACTTAGTTGAATTCTCCAAAATGAATACACAAAATATACCTACAAATTGAACACTTGACGCAAAAACTTAGTTGAATTCTCCAAAATGAATACACAAAATATACCTACAAATTGAACACTTGACCAAAAACTTAGTTGAATTCTCCAAAATGAATACACAAAATATACCTACAAATTGAACACTTGACGTAAAAACTTAGTTGAATTCTCCAAAATGAATACACAAAATATACCTACAAATTGAACACTTGACGCAAAAACTTAGTTGAATTCTCCAAAATGAATACACAAAATATACCTACAAATTGAACACTTGACGCAAAAACTTAGTTGAATTCTCCAAAATGAATACACAAAATATACCTACAAATTGAACACTTGACCAAAAACTTAGTTGAATTCTCCAAAATGAATACACAAAATATACCTACAAATTGAACACTTGACGTAAAAACTTAGTTGAATTCTCCAAAATGAATACACAAAATATACCTACAAATTGAACACTTGACGCAAAAACTTAGTTGAATTCTCCAAAATGAATACACAAAATATACCTACAAATTGAACACTTGATGCAAAAACTTAGTTGAATTCTCCAAAATGAATACACAAAATATACCTACAAATTGAACACTTGACGCAAAAACTTAGTTGAATTCTCCAAAATGAATACACAAAATATACCTACAAATTGAACACTTGACCAAAAACTTAGTTGAATTCTTCAAAATGAATACACAAAATATACCTACAAATTGAACACTTGACCAAAAACTTAGTTGAATTCTCCAAAATGAATACACAAAATATACCTACAAATTGAACACTTGATGTAAAAACTTAGTTGAATTCTCCAAAATGAATACACAAAATATACCTACAAATTGAACACTTGACGCAAAAAACTTAGTTTAATTCTCCAAAATGAATACACAAAATATACCTACAAATTGAACACTTGACGTAAAAACTTAGTTGAATTCTCCAAAATGAATACACAAAATATACATACAAATTGAACACTTGACCAAAAACTTAGTTGAATTCTCCAAAATGAATACACAAAATATACCTACAAATTGAACACTTGACGCAAAAACTTAGTTGAATTCTCCAAAATGAATACACAAAATATACCTACAAATTGAACACTTGACGTAAAAATTTAGTTGAATTCTCCAAAATGAATACACAAAATATACCTACAAATTGAGCACTTGACGCAAAAACTTAGTTGAATTCTCCAAAATGAATACACAAAATATACCTACAAATTGAACACTTGACGCAAAAACTTAGTTGAATTCTCCAAAATGAATACACAAAATATACCTACAAATTGAACACTTGACCAAAAACTTAGTTGAATTCTCCAAAATGAATACACAAAATATACCTACAAATTGAACACTTGACGTAAAAACTTAGTTGAATTCTCCAAAATGAATACACAAAATATACCTACAAATTGAACATTTGACGCAAAAACTTAGTTGAATTCTCCAAAATGAATACACAAAATATACCTACAAATTGAACACTTGACGCAAAAACTTAGTTGAATTCTCCAAAATGAATACACAAAATATACCTACAAATTGAACACTTGACGCAAAAACTTAGTTGAATTCTCCAAAATGAATACACAAAATATACCTACAAATTGAACACTTGACGCAAAAACTTAGTTGAATTCTCCAAAATGAATACACAAAATATACCTACAAATTGAACACTTGACGCAAAAACTTAGTTGAATTCTCCAAAATGAATACACAAAATATACCTACAAATTGAACACTTGACGCAAAAACTTAGTTGAATTCTCCAAAATGAATACGTAAACAATGTCATTTCTAAAGACAACCAACAATAAAAAACAAGTAATAAAATGTCGAATGAGTATTTAAACGCAATTTCCAACAAAGAATTTCCGATTTTTTATTCAGGTAAATCATTCTAGAGTCACACCAAGAATGTGTCAATATAATGCGCACCGCGCAATAGTCTAACATTAGCATTCACAAAACGAGAAAACGCCATTAACTATCATTCTAGATTACATTAAAAGTTATTTCAAATCAATAATTGCGAAACTAAACAAAATAATTGATATCTACAAATTGCTGCTAAAATAACGGGAGTCGAACCAAAAGAGATTATTCAAAAATTCCTTCTCCAATATTTTTCCAAATATTACTAGCTATTGTTTGGCGTTTGTTTCAAACCGATAGCTGTTATGGTTGGTGAGAAATAGACAAAATACTGATATTTTTTTTTAAATATATTTTCCAGGAAATCCAGTAAACCTTTCCGGTATTTTTTTGGCCGTTGCACATCATTGGCACCTCCTTAGCATATTTGCAAAAGACCCGAACCCTCTAACTGGTATGGTTCAAGAGGAATTACATGTGCAAGCTCGAACAGTGCACAGACATTTCAAATGTATAAACGCAATTCCCAAGGGAAATTGCGTTAATTAAGTAAATTTATCAAGTCTAAAAAATTGAGTCCACAGGAATAGCGTCACTAAAAGGCGCAAACAATAAAACCTAGTGATAATGAGACCAACGCTAACATTCTCAACACATATTTTGCATCAGCGTTTTTAGCCTCAGGTGACAAGGAAGTTTCAATAAAGTACAATAAAATAAAATATATAAAATAATATATCATAACTGTTGACGATGGAGGTATAAATAAACTCCTAAATTACTTTTAAATGAACAAAGTTACTGATTCGGATGAATTGCCGGCAAGGCTACTAAAAGAGCTAAACAATAAACTGTCCCCAATCCTTAAAGTACTTTTACAAGCCTCTCTAAAGCTGGGTAAAGTGCCCAAGGATGATGCCAGAATATGAAACTAGCTAATATGACTCGTCTTGATAAAATTGTCAAATGCTGAACTCTCCGCGGCGATAAAAATAGTAGGGACCACTGAGTTAACATGTTTCAAGCCAAGATTATTAATAGGTTTTCTTTCATGTGAATGAATGTTCATATATCTGTTGTTTTATTTATAATATGAATACATTGAATTCTTGAAATGGCTTCTTTTTGCGTTAAAGTTCCTCAGGGTTTACATTCCCTCTTTTACAAGTTACGCATCCGCACGCCCCATAATCCCGCCCCATAACACCTCCACCTACAAATATATCCACAATTGCTACGCACGTAATATAGCGGGGGGTCAGAATTCCAGCGCCTCATTTGCGAAAGATAATAATGTTGTATGCGTAATTAAAATTTTCCATCATTACCAACAGTATAAATAGAGACGGATGTTCAAATAATTGCTTAGAGTCTAAACAAAACTAACAAAAGCTTTTTTAAATCATTTATATTAACTCGTGGTGTCTGCACCCTTGATTGCGTGATTGCTTGTCGCCAAATTTTTTGATCGATTTTTAACCCACTTGCTCGTAAGCTAGCGAGCTGAAATTTTGCAGGCAGTTTTGTACCGATATTAAAAACAATGTATCAAAATGTCAGATCGAACGCATGTACCGTAATTAAATTATTGATTTTTTAGATTATTTTATTTATTCCTATGTATCATGCTATTTTTTGAGATAGAGCGTCGCGGTGCGTATTATATTGAACAACCTTTCTGTCGCGCAATAAGGTGCGTATTTTATTGACAACACTTTTTATATAAACATATTCCTGATCGGTGCGCATTATATTAAACATGTTTTACGACACAACTGCAATTTTGTATTTTTGGATGGTCTTGCGCTGCGTATTATAATGAACATTCTTTTAGTTACGTCTCGTACATAAAGGATTTATAGTGAACAACTTAGTTTTTTACGTTTTTTTTAAAAATCCTTTATATTAACTCGTAGTGTCTGCACCCTTGATCGCCTGTCGCCAAAACTTTAGATCGATTTTTAACCCACTTCCTCGTAAGCTAGCGAGCTGAAATTTTGCAGGCAGTTTTGGTAGCGATGATAAAAACAATGTATCAAAATTTCAGATCTATCGCATGTACCGTAATTAAATTATTGATTTTTTAGATTATTTTTATTTTATTCCTATGTATCATGTTATTTTTTTAGATAGAGCGTCGCGGTGCGTATTATATTGAACAACCTTTCTGTCGCGCAATAAGGTGCGTATTTTATGACAACTCTTTTTATAAACATATTCCTGATCGGTGCGCATTATATTAAACATGTTTTACGACACAACTGCAATTTTGTATTGTTGGATGGTCTTGCGCTGCGAATTATAATGAACATTCTTTTAGTTACGTCTCGTACATAAAGGATTTATAGTCAAAAACTGTTTTTTTACGTTTTTTTAAATTCAATACTTTATATTAAATCGTGGTGTCTGCTTGCTTGCACCCTTGAACCCTTGCACCCTTGTCGCCAACACTTTGGATCGATTTTTAACCCACTTGCTCGTAAGCTAGCGAGCTGAAATTTTGCAGGCATGTTTCGTACCGATGATAAAAACAATGTATAAAAATTTCAGATCGATCACATGTACCGTAATTGAAATTATTCATTTTTTAGATTATTTTATTTTATTCCTATGTATCATGTTATTTTTTGAGATAGAGCGTAAGGTGCGCATTATATTGAACAACCTTTCTGTCGCGCAATAAGGTGCGTATTTTATTGACAACACTTTTTATAAACATATTCATGATCGGTGAGCATTATATTAAACATGTTTTACAACACAACTACAATTTTGCATTTTTGGATGGTCTTGCGCTGAGTATTATAATGAACATTCTTTTAGTTACTTCTCGTACATAAAGGATTTATAGTCAAAAACTTGGTTTTTTACGTGGTTTTTTTTATTAAATATTCTATTCTTTTGTATCACTTTAATGATTGCTTCCATTTGCAATTAATTTGGTAATGGTGAGCACATGATTTATTAATTGCTAATTTTGTATTTTTAAAGCCAGTTAATAATTCCATTAGATGAGCACTTTGTTCATTCTTTTTGTTTATGTTAGAAAACAAAATTTTTTAATAAATATAATAATGCTTTAAGGGGAGAATAAGCCTTTTCAAATACACAAACATTATTACCAGTAATATACTTACTTTAAAATCAATCTAACGTTACGCGTCTCATCTTTATTTTGGCGTAACGTGCGTGTCTCATTTGGAGAAGTTAATGTTAAGATATTGGACACTCTCTCTCTCTCTCTTATATCGCTGCACTTAAAGTCATAGCAAATTATCAGCTGTACGTACGGGAAATTTATTTATATCAATTACGTCCATGTAATGAAATGAACGGATGAAGCAACATATTGTGGTAACTAATGAGCTGCTTTCAAAATTGAATACGTTAGAGTTACCTACACATCAGAGTCATGTTCTTATACTCCTTCGTCCCCTTGGCTTTTAAGCGCAGTGGCATTCTTATCAGACGAATGTAGATTCATTATAGAGTCAACTTTTACGACCCTCCCCCAAACGTCCAAGTCGTGTGGGCAGGACGTTGAGTCTTCTCGGGTAATGTCAACATACAATTTTATAATTGGGATAATGGGCAAAAAAGTTCGCCGACCCTTGATGTATTTAATGTGACGCTGTAATTCCTATCTCTGTTTCCTCGTATTAGTGTTTTAACCCTCTCGAAAGTTACAATCTTCTATAGATACTAGGGGTTGTAGGGCGCCCAAGTAACTTATCCTTGTTTGATAAATACGAAATATTCCTGAAATGTACAAAAAGTATTTTATAATTATAAATCCTCAAATCCTCTTTTTACATCATTCCCTTTTCCAAAATTAAAATATAAGCTCAAACAATGACGTCATATAATATTTTAAGCCAGGAAACACCACACGTTTTTTAACTGCTATGGACTGTTGTACTAAAGTCCCTCAACGTTACAGAGTCAGTGACTTGGGCTTTTATATTGTTTATTTTCTTTCTCTAATAGAAGAACTAATACTTTCTGTGAACAGTCTTTCTCATTCTGCATCAAAAAGTCATGTTATCGTCACTGATTACAGATCAGCCATGTAATTGTCTTTGATTACACAACAGCTATGTAATCGTCTCTTATTACACATCAGTCATGTAATCGTCTCTTATTACACATCAGCCATGTTATGGTCTCTAATTACACATCAGCAGTGTAATTGTCTCTGATTACACATTAGCCATGTAATTGTCTCTGATTACACATCATCCATGTAATTGTCTCTAATTACACATCAGCAATGTATTTGTCTCTGATTACATATCAGCCATGTAATTGTCTCTAATTACACATCAGTCATGTAATTGTCTCTGATTACACATAAGCAATATAATTGTCTCTGATTACAGATCAGCCATGTAATTGTCTCTGATTACACATCAGCATTGTAATTGTCTCTGATTACACATAAGCAATTGAATTGTCTCTGATTACACATCAGCCATTTAATTGTCTATGATTACACATCAGCTATTTAATTGTCTCGAATTACACATCAGTCATGTAATTGTCTCTGATTACACATCAGCCATTTAATTGTCTCTGATTACACATCAGCAATGTAATATTCTCTAATAACACATTAGCCATGTAATTGACTCTAATTACACATCAGTCATGTAATTGTCTCTGATTACACATCAGCCATTTAATTGTCTCTGATTACACATCAGCAATGTAATATTCTCTAATAACACATTAGCCATGTAATTGTCTCTGATTACACATCCGCCATGTAATTGTCTCTAATTACACATCAGCCATGTACTTGTCTCTGATTACACATCAGTCATGTACTTGTCTCTAATTACACATCAGTCATTTAATTGTCTCTGATTACACATCCGTAATAATCCCAAAATCCAGGTTTGTAAAATCTACACTCAAATCACAACTTTAAAACATTAATATCCGAATTACATTTTTTTTCTAAAACATTAAACCCAGATTTTATATTTCATTTATTTTA
>CALYLW010002697.1:0-34015 GCA_944989445.1 Ampullaceana balthica | reverse complement strand
CTTACTCTTTTTAATTTATATAAATGATTTACCCAACAACATCTCAACAGGTACAAAAGTTAGGTTATTTGCTGATGATTGTATAATCTATAGAACAATTAAATCAGAACAAGATAGCAAAATTTTACAAAAAGACTTAGATGAATTGATAAAATGGGAAACTAACTGGAGTATGTCTTTCCACCCAGAAAAGTGTCAACTGTTAAGAGTAACAAAGAAAAAGAAACAAATAAATTCAAAATATTACATTCATGGAAAAGAACTGACCCAAACTAAAGATGCAAAATACTTAGGAGTCTTAATAAATGAGAAACTATCATGGAATCCCCATGTCAATGAAGTTATTAAAAAATCAAATAAAACCTTAGGCTTTATAAAAAGAAACTTTAACAAATGTAATAGAGATATAAAACTAAAATGCTACCTCACTTTGGTGAGACATGTACTAGAATATGCATCTTCTGTATGGGACCCATCCACCAAAGAAAACATTGATAAACTAGAACAAATTCAAAAAAGAGCTGCCAGATTCATTACTGGAGAATATTCGAAACTGACAAGAATATCACCATTAGTTAAATCATTAAACCTTGAAACACTAGAGGATAGAAGAACCAAAAGCAAAGTAGTAATCATACATAAAGCAATTAATTCTAATTTAGAAATACAACACAAAGATAAATTAATACAACCCTCAGATAGACATAAGTTATAAGGATAGAAACACCTTTCTTATTCCGTATGCAAGAACAAACACATACAAGTTTTCCTTCTTCCCGTCCGGAATTCGGGCGTGGAATGGGTTGCCTGAAGAATCCAGGAAAACCAACACTTTATCAGCATTTAAATCTCTAATAAAAATGCAGGACTAAACACAAACCATAGATAAGCGTAGGACGCAATAATCTTCTGTATAGAAGGAGCGTCTGTAAACAGATAAGAAGATAAGATTGTTTGCGCATGTGACTTGAATGAGTGAGTTCGGAGGCTGCGTGCGTGTGTAGTGTGTAGTGTGTAGTGAGGCCAACTCGGAGTGGCTATAAATGTAAAGCAAATGCGACTAAAGTCAGTTGTTACACTACGTCTGACTACGGACTGGTGTCTTGATTCGCAGTTCTATTTCTTTCTCAGCACACTGCCCCAAAACTAAAAACTATAAATCAATGACAAGAGTACCTTAGTATCGCAATAACCAAAGCAACATTCGGGACTTTGTCTAAGAACGTAAGGCAAGGGAGAGGCATTAGCCTATTAGCACTCAAGAGAAACTTAACATTATTAATATGTCAGATGATTGTTTTAAAATAATATTACTTTTTGGGAGAGTGGCTTTGTGAAGTAAAGAAGAAGCTTTAAATACATTTAATCTTAATTCTTAAATACAACTTTGACCCGGTGTTAGGGCCGTTCATAAATGACGTCACGCGATTTTTACCCCACCCCCTTCCCTAGTCACACTTCATCAAAAAAACTTAGACCCCCTCCAATATGACGTCATAAAGCTTTGACCCCCCTCCCCCAAGTCGTATTTTCTAATTGAAAATTAGCATGTTGTAATTTAAGTACCGTATATACTCGTTCGCAAGCCGACCTTTTTTGGACAAAATCTAGGGGAAAAAGTTAGGGGGTCGGCTTACGAGCGGGTCATTAACGTATTTCTGCATGGGTATTGAAAATCGGTGTTGTTATTGTAGATTATCAAGGTCCTTTTCTACATTCTACAAGATTCGACTGCTATACCAGAAGCTATAATATATTAGGAAACATCTGCACTTACCTTATTTAATCATTTTTTTTGAACGTTTTAATAAATTGTTTTTACAAATTTTGTTTTCAGCAACGAATTTTAATGTACGCGCTTTCATCACTGTTTACCAAATTTTTTTTTAAAAATACCGGTAACTCTTGCCTAACGAAGAGCCCAAAGACAAAGATAGGCATTGCAAAGTATACAATTATAATGACCGATTTAGCTTTTAGTTTTCAAAAAATATGTACCATTTTGTTTAAGCTGCCCTATTATTTTTGGGGGGTCGGCTTATGAACGAACGGGCTATAGTGAGAGTATATACAGTATGTTTTTTAGTGTAATTCTGCACTCTAGTATCGTAACACGCGTGAAGCGATTGAAAACGTCATTAATAAATTGAAAGCAATCAAATATTTCAGTGGAGGTTTTGACGGTCAGTTTTGGTAAATAACGACAGAAATAAAATATAGCTATTGAGTAGCTGCTCATTACTTTAAAAAAAAAGTTGCTGAAACGCAGGGACTAGAACAAGCTTACAAAAAGAATCGTCGAGTCTACAACACCCCCCTCCCCTCCAAACCAACGTTAAGTTCCTAGTACCCTCACTAAGAAGCCCTTCAACCACTTTGGTATCCTCTTCAATCCCACAACAAAACGCAAAGGCCCTCATATTTAAGGTTCATATTTAGGATCCAAAATAATACTAATAAGAACATTATTTTTAAAAATATATATTTAAAAAACTCTTTATGCCTTTAAAGCTGAAATATTTGATTTTTGCCCTCACATTTCCTTTACAAAATATTTTCGTGACCTGAAGCTAATCGACGAATTACGCAAATAGCCTCAGTCTATATTGTTGGGGGGGGGGATTACGATTTAATACAAAAATAAAATTTAGGATATATATATATATATATATATACATACATATATATATATATACATACATATATATATATACATACATACATATATATATAGATATATAGTCCAATCAGCACCACCTTAAACCGCCATAGTATATATAAATATATTATATATATATATATACTAGGGGCAAGTACCCGGCTTCTCCCGGGTTTAACAACAGCAGCAACAACAACAAAAACAACAACAGCAACAAAACAACAAAAACAAACAACAAAAACAAACAACAACTACAACAACAACAGCAACAACAACAAAGCAACAAAAACAAAACAACAACTACAACAACAACAACAGCAACAACAACAGCAACAACGACAAAACCAACAACAGCAACAGCAACAAAACAACAAAAACAAAACAACAACAAAAAAACAACAAAATCAACAACAAAACAACAATAAAACAACTACAACAACAACAGCAACAACAACAAAGCAACAACAACAGCAACAGCAACAACAACAGCAACAACAACAGCAACAACAACAAAAACAACAACAGCAACAACTACAAAAACAAAACATCAACAAAAAAATCAACAACAAAACAACAACAAAACAACAACTACAACAACAACAATAGCAAAGCAACAACAACAAAACAACAACTACAACAACAAAACAACAAAAGCAACAACAACAAAGCAACAACAACAAAAAAATTATTTTATGGCGATAATCGCCTTCTTGTTAATCTCGACACCAAAATGTTTATTAATTTGCGTCATTATTTTACGTCTTAATTTTCAATAATTTTTATTTTATATAGCTCATATAGGGAAAAACTACATTTTGGGCCCCCGGGCCCCAGTATCTTATATGTAAGGAACGAAACCCGTTTAATAACCTTTCCGGTATAATTTTGTGTACGTGTACCAAATTTCACGTTATTTGGTTGTCTGGATCTCGAGTTATGAGGGAACAGACAGACAACCAGACAGACAACAAATGCGTCTTATATATATAGATATATATATATACATCTTCTCTATCTCTCTATATATAAGCCGCATTTGTTGTCTGTCTGTTCCCTAATAACTCAAGATCCAGACAACCAAATAACGTGAAATTTGGTACACGTACACAAAATTATACCGGAAAGGTTATTAAACAGGTTTCGTTCCATATATATAAGATACTGGGGCCCTGGGGGCCCAAAATGTAGTTTTTCCCTATATGAGCTATATAAAATAAAAATTATTGAAAATTAAGACGTAAAATAATGACGCAAATTAATAAACATTTTGGTGTCGAGATTAACAAGAAGGCGATTATCGCCATAAAATAATTTTTTTTGTTGTTGTTGCTTTGTTGTTGTTGCTTTTGTTGTTGTAGTTGTTGTTTTGTTGTTGTTGCTTTGTTGTTGTTGCTGTTGTTGTTGTAGTTGTTGTTTTGTTGTTGTTTTGTTGTTGATGTTTTTGTTGTTGTTTTGTTTTTGTTGTTGTTGCTGTTGTTGTTTTTGTTGTTGTTGCTGTTGTTGTTGCTGTTGCTGCTTTTGTGTTGTTTTTGCTGTTGTTGTTGTTGTCCACATCCCTTGCCCTGCGACGACAATGTCCTTCATGTTGTTGTTGCTTTATTGTTGTTGCTGTTGTATTTGTTGTTTTGTTGTTGTTGCTTTGTTGTTGTTGCTGTTGTTGTTGTAGTTGTTGTTTTGTTGTTGTTGTTTTGTTGTTGTTTTGTTTTTGTTTTGTTGTTGTTTTGTTTTTGTTGTTTGTTGTTGTTTTTGTTGTTGTTTTGTTTTTGTTGTTTTGTTGTTTTGTTGTTGTTTTGTTTTTGTTGTTTTGTTGTTGTTTTTGTTGTTTTTGTTTTGTTGCTGTTGTTGTTAAACCCGGGCGGGAGCCGGGTACTTGCCCCTAGTATATATATAAGACGCATTTGTTGTCTGTCTGTCTGTCTGTTCCCTAATAACTCAAGATCCAGACAACCAAATAACGTGAAATTTGGTACACGTACACAAAATTATACCGGAAAGGTTATTAAACAGGTTTCGTTCCTTATATATAAGATACTGGGGCCCGGGTGCCCAAAATGTAGTTTTTCCCTATATGAGCTATATAAAATAAAAATTATTGAAAATTAAGACGTAAAATAATGACGCAAATTAATAAACATTTTGGTGTCGAGATTAACAAGAAGGCGATTATCGCCATAAAATATTTTTTTTGTTGTTGTTGCTTTGTTGTTGTTGCTTTTGTTGTTGTTTTGTTGTTGTTGCTTTGTTGTTGTTGCTGTTGTTGTTGTAGTTGTTGTTTTGTTGTTGTTTTGTTGTTGCTTTGTTATTGTTTTGTTGTTGATGTTTTTGTTGTTGTTTTTTTTTGTTGTTGTTGCTGTTGTTGTTTTTGTTGTTGTTGCTGTTGTTGTTGCTGTTGTTGATTTTGTGTTGCTTTTGTTGTTGTTGCTGTTGTTGCTGTTGTTGCTTTTGTGATGTTTTTGCTGTTGTTGTTGTTGTCCACATCCCTTGCCCTGCGACGTCAATGTCCTTCATGTTGTTGTTGCTTTGTTGTTGTTGCTGTTGTAGTTGTTGTTTTGTTGTTGTTGCTTTGTTGTTGTTGCTGTTGTTGTTGTAGTTGTTGTTTTGTTGTTGTTTTTGTTGTTTTGTTGCTGTTGCTGTTTCTGTTGTTGTTTTTGTCGTTGTTGCTGTTGTTGTTTTTGTTGTTGCTGTTGTTGTTAAACCCGGGAGAAGCCGGGTACTTGCCCCTAGTATATATATATAGATATATAGTCCAATCAGCACCCCCTTAAACCGCCATAGTATATATAAATATATATTATATTATATATATATATATATATAATATATGTATATATATATAGTAATATATATATATAGTATATATAATATATATTATATATATATATATATATATATATATATATATATATATATATATATATATATATATGTGTGTGTGTGTGTGTGTGTGTGTAAATATATTTTCTTCTAATCTTAAGGACACACAATCAATGCTTTGATCATTCTGGCTCCTATGAATGTTGAGGGCTTGCCAATAAATCTGTGAACATGATACTTAACAGTGCAGCTCATAAATGACGTCACGCGCCTTGGGGGGGGGAGGGGAGGGGTCACGCATTTGTGACGATGTGTGACGAGGGGGAGGGGGTGTTTAAGAAATCTGACGTCACATCAAAACGCGCAACTTTAAATAAAGGTTCCACTGACATATTTGATTGCTTGCAATTTATTTAATGACGTTTGTAATGGCTTCACACGTGTTACGATATTAGGGTGCAGCCTTACATTAAATTAGGGACTGTCAACGATAGATTTAAATTCAACCGTTAACTTTTGAAAAAGTAACGATTAATTAATCTTTAATTTCGATTAAAGCCAAAAATTGAAATTTATGGTGCCATACTCATAAGTAACATTTATTAAAATACTTTTCGAAAATCGAAATAACACTGGAATGTCTTCTTTATATGACATCTTTTAACCAACAACGCAAACAGACAAGAGTATCTATATATATATAATTCTCTTCGTGTGACCATGCGAGACACCATGCAAGTATGTGCAAACGAGCATGACGAATGACCCTCGCTGGGGTCGACCAATGTTTCGAGAACAACAATGATCCTTACGTTAAATTGCATTGTGCCCTCACAGAATAACCTGAGATTCGTAGTGTACTGGTTATCACGTCCGCCCCAGCGAAAAATGTGTTGTTTTTTATGTTTTAAAAAATTTCTGTTTGTGCCCGTTCTTTTACCCCTTTATTGCCAGCATGGCTGACCCTCACTAGGATCGGCCAATCATAGTTTATGGTTGGCAAGCTAATGTGGTAAAGGGTGTTGGGCAGGCAGATATATGATGAGGTATTGTAAGTATGGCATTTCTGGAAGTGTTGACAGTGAGGGGATGAATCCGCGTGCTGGAGGGGTCAAGCAGGGGCGAATTAAGACTGCACGGGACCCCTGGCTGCAATTCAAACTGGGGCCCTATCGAGCCAGCGACCCTTTAAATAAAATGATTGCTAGCAGCTAATATTAGACTGTAACTTGTAACTATTCAGCCAAAAAGATTATTCATGAAAAAATCGAACACGAAGAAATAACTGTTTGCCGGTATCAAAAAATTGAGTATAAAAAAGAAAATAAATAATATAAAAAAAATCCACCGCCTGGGATCGATCCTCAGAGATCGCTTGCAACGCAAGCCTAAGCGACCAGGAGAGCCTGACGGAAATTGTAAATTAAAAAAAAATTCTTTATAATTAAATATATTCTCTTATTGAGCCTATCAAATCAGAATTCTCGATTACTAAGAGTATTGGGTCGAAAAGAGATCAGATTAATAATAGATAGGATTTTTGTTAATTTATTTAATTTAGGATATTTTTTCAGGGATTCATGCAAACATTTGTCCACCTTTATTATAAAATACTAGGTTGTGCTGCGGCGCCCACCTTTTTCAAAACCCTAACTAACGTAATATTAAACTTCCTGAAATGTACACAGAGTATTTTATAATAGGGGTTGTAGGGCGCCCACTTTTTTTTAAAAACTGCACGTCCCATCGGTGCTGCCCGTGACGCTACTAATCTACTAACCTTAGAAAGCAACGCACCAAATTACTGCACCAAAAAATAACTCTGAGTGAGTCAGTCAGCACTGTTTACAACCCAAATGCTGACGTCAAAGGTTCGTGCGTTGTTTGGTTAATGTTAATCTGGAAACCAAAATGATTATGATTTTTAAGTCTATGTTTTCAATTTTAAAAAAAGCAGAGTGATGTCCCTTAGCGTTAGGTTATAAAATAAAATATACTAAGTTTGGGGGCCCCTAAATCATCGGGGGCCCCTGGCTTTAGACCGTTCAGCCCTCACCCCTAAATCCGCCATAAACCTCAAGTGATCACGCTGTGAACCGAGACTAAACAAGGATGGGCCACTGTTATGGGGTAGCCAGAAACCAGGCATTGTAAAGACCAACATTTCAGAACGAGGCTTTAAAAGTAAATGAGATTGAGCATATATACAGTTTATTTATGATCCTTACTACCGCCGTTGCAAACAACTCCGTCCGTTATTGGTCTACAATACGTCAGTATTTGATATGTCAATCATGATGATCGAATCATCTTGTACCACCACCACCCAGATTAAGATGGGGGTGGGGGTGGGGTATCATGCCCCGCTCTGGTCTCTTTGATGTTAGCCCTTGGTCTGGTTTGGACGATCACAATCATTTCCCCTGGTCAGTGCTTCGCCCGGCTGACCTTTAGATAACAGAGTCTACAATTAGCACCTCTGGGCATCTGGACGCGGTTCGGTCTATTCATCTATCCAAGCTACCGCATGGGGCATTTCACACATCTTGGTCAGTCCTGACCAGACTACCAGTCCTAGCCAGCAACAGAAATCTTTGATCTAAAGACCCATTAACCGCCCTAATTCTCTACAATATAGAAAATATAAAAATAATTACCCAGTAAAACGAAATCAGCATCAGCTTAGTTACTTTCTCTTTATTTTCTCTTTACTTTAACTTTAATAATATTTTTTGTCTATTTTTGTCAATTTTTTAAAATCCATTAATCCAGGGGGGGGGGCAAGCGCCCATGTTGTGACGTCATATTGGAAGGGGGGTCTACGTTTTTTGGGGACGAAGTGTGACGAGGGGGTGTGAAGGGGGGGGGTAAAAATTTGCCAAAATCGTGTGACTTCATTTATGGACGGCACCTATGTCCAATGCTGACATGTTCTGTTGCCCATATATGTCCAGTGGCGTGGTTTGGGTTGCTGTTATCCCCCCCACCCCTAATGCTTGTCTTCTTTTCAAAATAAAAATAAGTGCACAGTACAAAATTGACATAAAAAAGAGCATTAATTGAAGGCCAGGGTGTAAAAATGTTTTACCATGTATTCTTATTGCTATTTTTACATCAAATTTGGCTGGTAAAAGTATCCTCTTTTTATTAAATCCTTTATATTAACTTCAGCGGCCGTCTCATCATCTCATCATCTCATGGGCTGGGCGGGCGGAAAAAGAAAAGTAAAAAATGACCCACTTCCCGTAATCCGATCGAGCTGAAATTTGGCACACGGACCCGTCTCACCTAACAATGCATTGTATAAAAATTTCAGATCGATCGAACGTACCGTAATTAAATCAATGCATTTTTAGTTTATCCTTATATAACGTATATAATTCAAATTCACTGTTTGTTATTGTTTTTTTCCCACATGAGAGTTTGAGTTGAAGCGTTGACTCGACCCTTCGAAATACCGGCGTGCTTTTGTTTACATTTTGAGTGTCACGCTGAGCTCGGGCAAGCGATCGGTGACCAGACTTCCCCCCCAACCCCCCACCCCCAGGGCTGTGAAGCAAAGTTGAGTTAAGACAGATTCAGTCTGTAAATGTTTGTCGCATTTGAAAATAATCAATACTGTTAGTTATAAATCATATATAATAAGGGATTAATAGTCAAAACCTTTGTTTTTACGGGTTTGTTTTTTAAATCCCTTATATTAACTTCACCGCCGTCTCTGTCTCTCTGTCGTGGGCGGGTGGAAAAACAAAAGCAAAAAAATGACCCACTTCCCGTGAAGCCATCAAGCTGAAATTTGGCACACAGACCCGTCTCACCTAACAATCCATCTTATCAAAATTTCAGATCGATCGAACGTACCGTAATTAAATTAATGCATTTTTAGTTTATCTCTATACGAAGTATGTAATTCAATTTCACAGTTTGTTATTGTTTTTTTTCCTCGTGACAGCTCAATTCGGGCGTTGACGCGATGTACCGGGGTACTTTTGTTTACATTTTACGTGTCACGCTGAGCTCGGTCCAGCGATCGGTGACCAGACCTTTCCCCTCTCCCCCCCCCGGGTTAAAAGCAAAGGGGAGTTAAGACAGATTTAGTCTGTAAATATTTGTCGCGTTTGAACATAATCAATACTTTTAGTTATGTCTCATATATAAGGGATTTATAGTCAAAAACTTTGTTTTTACGGGTTTGTTTTATTAATTTCCTATATATTTATTTCACCGCCATCTCTGTCTTGGGCTCGCAGTCGGTCGGTCGGGAGGGCGGAAAAACAAAAGTAAAAAATGACCCACTTCCCGTGATGCCATCGAGCTGAAATTTGGGACATAGACTTGCGTCATCTAACAATGCATCGTATCAAAATTTCAGATCGATCGAACGTACCGTAAATAAATTAATTCATTTTAGTTTATCTATATACAACGTATGTAATTCAATTTCACAGAAAGTTTTTTTTTCACGTTACAATTCAGTTCACACGTTGACGCGATGTACCGGAGTGCTTTTGTTTACATTTTACGTGTCACGCTGAGCTTGGTCCAGCGATCGGTGACCAGACCTTTCCCCTCTCCCACCCGCACCCCCCGGGGCTTATAAAGCAAAGGGGAGTTAATACAGATTCAGTCTGTAAATGTTTGTCGCATTTGAACATAATCAATACTTCTGGTTATGTATCATATATAAGGGATTTATAGTCAAAATCTTTGTTTTTACGGGTTTGTTTTAGTAAATCCCTTATATTAACTTCACCGCCGTCTCTGTCTCTCTGTCTTGGGCGGGCGGAAAAAAAAGTAAAAAATGACCCACTTCCCGTGAAGCAATCGAGCTGAAATTTGGCACATGGGCTCGTGTCACCTAACAATGCATCGTATCGAAAATTCAGATCGATCGATCGTACAGTTAATAAATTAATGCACTTTTAGTTTATATAAACTATATGTAGCGGTCGCTATTGTTTACATTTTACGGGTCACTTGACTTCACGCCAGCCATCGGTGAACACATCTCGTGTTTTAACCAGGTGGTCTACACCAGGAGTTGAGTTAACACGTTGACGCCACCCGTCCATGTCCACCCCCCCTTCCCCAAGTTTTTTAAAGCCAGGGGAGATAATTTCGGTTTCAGTCTGTAAATGTTTGTCGCGGTTGAACATAATCAATACTTTTAGGTATGTCTCATATATAAGGGATTTATAGTCAAAAACTTTGTTTTTAAGGGGTTCTTTTATTATCTGCATAGTTGCAAAACTGTCAATCAAGTCATCAAAATCAACATCCTCTACTACAGTCTTCTAAAGCATTCTAGTATGGCGGACCGGCACGAGTTTTTCCATTGCACTATGGACTGGTGCACTATTTTCCCTGAGCAGACGTGGTAGCGACATGAGCCCCCAAATGGCCTACAGCTTTAAAACATTTGCCAGGAATTCGGTTAGTTATATACTAGGTGTCGTCCAACAATTTTGAAAAGAATAATCCCTTGACATGATGTTCGTAGGCGGTAACTACTTTACTTCACAAATTTTTTAACCACGTTTTATTAACTCGCTTTCGTTCCTGTTTGTCCAAGATTTTTTCAAATCTGCCAACGTAAAATTGAACCACTTCTGATGGCCCTAGAGAGCTGAAAATTTTACCACAGATAGATCTTGGATGACAATGCATTGTATCAAAATTTCAGATCGATCGAATATACCGTTATTAAATTATTGAACATTTTAGTTTATCTATAGTCTATATAAAAGCATCTGCACCGTCTGCTTTTGTTGACATCCGTGAGTTCACCCCGTGACCACATCACAATGTTTTTAAAACGTTTGGCGGGCGCTTGTGAGTTGTTTGGTAAAATAAATAGAGGTAAAAAATATTTTAAAAAACCAGGTTGTTATAAGTGGACAAAAAGAATAAAATAAATAGAAGTAAAAAAAAAGATTTTTAAAAACCACGTTTTTATAAGCTGACTAAAAAGAAGAAAATAAGTTAAAACTTATTAGTTCAAGTACTTCACTTTAATGTGACTAAAAACGTGGGGCGGGTGTTTGGTATAAAAATTAAAGATTTCTAATTTAGAAGGCAAAAGAGAGATCTATAAGTGAGAGAATGAGTGAAACGCATATGTTAAACCTGATGATCTATTGCAACGCGTTTTTAGTCATATTAAATCGAAGTACTTGAACTACTAAGTTTTAACTTATTTTCTTCTTTTTAGTCCGCTTATAAAAACGTGGTTTTTTAAAATCTTTTTTTACTTCTATTTATTTCATCGTTAAGGACTGGAACTATGATATGAACTATAAAATTTTCTCTAAAAATGTTGTTGAAGAATGGCAGGTGTCAAATGTTGTGACTCATTTTTATCAATGATAAAAAATTATATTAATAGTTTATGATTGTCTCCCTGATTATGTGATAAACAAAAGTCAATTTTAATTACCAGTATGTAGATTTTGTTTCTATGTTCAAGTTACCAAACTTTTGAAACATTAGAAATTAAAAAAATTAGCATAAAATCTTTTTTTCTTTCAATTTAGTGTTAACCTATAGTTATGAAAGTCATTTCATTTCATTGTCATTGTATCCCTAAATATAGGGATCGAAGTTAAGTGGGGTTCCACTTACATAAAAAGATCGTCAGACTACTTGCAATTGTTTTAATGCGTCTGTTATAAAAGTTAAAGATACATCTAGATAGCCTTAATATATTAATTTCACAGTTTCTGTAAGTATAAATACATGCAATATTTAAAATGTATTTTTATTTGAATTAAATTTTTTGTAAACGTAGCTTACTAAATGGATTTTTTTAGTAACACAAGTTAATAATAATATGTCCCGCAGTATTGTAAATTAAATTTCAAAATAGTGTAAAAGAAATTAACAATTCTTATCTTGTCACCTAAATTTTTTCAAGAACAACCCAATTGATAAAAATAACTTTGTACCGGTGCTTTGTGGTGCAGCGATTACTTGCAAATAAATTGTAATGCACATCAGATGTTGACAATAAAAATTTATTTTAAAGAACATTCGATAGAACATCGCTGCAACTAAAAAAACACTGTGAGATGTTGGGATACCAGCATCATCAGCACCTAAAAAATATTTTAAAAAACATTTTTTTAAAAGGACACGCTTTTATTTACATATAGAAAGTGCACTAAAAAGAAGAATATAAATTTTTTTCTATAACAGGTGAAATGACTGAACCTATCCACTGCACATAAAAGCGTGGGGCGCCCATCACAAAACATTTCTATTTGCAACTATTCTTTTGCATATAGATAAATATTTCTAATTAATATGATAGTAGCATGTATATGAATTATGATCAAACTTTTGAAACTTTTAATGTTTATTAATATTCATACAAATTTGTATTTATGGTTCGCAGCCTTGTACATGATAGAGAGTTGAGATGAGCGCCCCACGCTTTTATGTGCATTGGATAGGTTCAGTCATTTCACCTGTTATCATAGAACATTTCAATTTTCTTCTTTTTAGTGCACTTCTATATGTAAATAAAAGCTTGTCCTTTTTAAAAAAACAGTTTTTTAAAAAATATTTTATTTTCTGCTTTTTAGTATCAACATTTTAAAATTCAATTTTTCGACATAATCAATTCAATTTAATTAGTCAAACTTCGTTGTCTATAACTTAAATGTGATAGCGGTAAAAAGATAGATTGTTAATTACAAATTTATGTATTAAAAAAAAACAGTTTCCCCAACTGAATATTTAACCCAGTACCTCCAGGTCAAAAATCCATTACGCTGACAATTCGCCCAGCAAGGCTACACAAAGCCAGTTCTTCCTCTTGTATTATGATGTCAATTTAGATTTAGTTTCGTTTTACTGAGCTGTTAAACACCTGGAATGTGGTCATCGATGGCTGGTGGTGAACTCCGGTGACACGCACGTGAAAGTCAAGAATAGCACGGATACAGATTAACCTATATATAGAGATAAACTAAAAATGCATTTTTTAAAATTACGGTACATTCGATCGATCTGAAATTTTGATACAATGCATTTTCATTCAAGATCTATCTGTGGTAAAATTTAGTGATCTCTAGCACCATCAGAAGTGGTTTAATTTTACGTTACAAGATTTGACGGATACAACATACAACATACAAACAGTGTGACTTAAATAAAAGCGTGTAATAATAAAAAACCGAATACAATTTACGAAGAGTGATATTTTCAAATGAGGCTAGAATGAATTCGCTTTGCTAATGAAAAACATATAAAACTTAGGCTATTCAACTCTTGCGTAATCCCTGTACTAACATATGGATGTGAAAGCTGGAAATCCACTCAAGCTATAGAAAAGAAATTAGTTGCCTTCGAGAACAAATGCCTCCGAAAAATTTTGAATATAAAATGGAGTGATTTTAAAACAAATGAAACAATAAGAGAAGAAACCAACCAAGAATATGTGTCAACCTTTATAAGGAGAAGGCGTTGGAATTATATCGGCATCGGTCATGTTCTTCGAATGGACGAGAGAAGACTACCACGGCAGGCCTTCATATGGACACCAAAAGGCAAAAGAAAACAAGGAAGACCAAAAGAAACCCTACATAGAACAATCAAAAGAGAAAGCTCAACCATGGGTCTAAGAAATAATCAAAACCTAATACTAATACAATTGGCGACGGATCGTCGTAAATGGAAATCAATGACTTCTGCCCTATGTGTCGTCTTCGGCCCGAGAGGAAACTAACTAACTAACTAATGAAGTCTCGGTTTCATTTATGTTTTATACATCTACTTGTAATTGTGAAGAAGAGTCAGACTTTGTTTGTTGCTCAGCATTCATGTTTCTTCCCTTTATAAACATATCCATTGGTCTTCTCTTTTCCATATATAAATTGGGTTTAATATAATAAATCTTTTCGGTATCAAATATCAACATCATTCTCTCTATTATTTTTTTTGAAGTTTAGAAGAAAAAAAATCAAATTTTAATTGTTACATTTTACAGCACACAGGTGTGCAAATCTATTCTTTGAATTTGGGGGACATATCTATAATAATTCTGTGCTATTATTTTTTTGCTGATTTTTTGGAGTAGATCGAAGTGAACTATTCATCTAAATTTGGGGCATCTCTTTCATCCACCATGATCTGAAAGTATGACTACTTATTGAAATAAATGCAGACTAATTTTCATTAAGACAAGATATAAGTCAGTTCATGCTGTTTGTAACTGTCACTTGTTCAAAACTTAAAAAAATTTTGGATTAAAAAAAGCTATTAAATAATTATAATATTCACTAAAATTTACTAAGCAATTCATTGAAATAAATATAAATTATTAATCTGTTGATTTAAATATAGTTTTTATTTTCAGTTGGATATTTTGTTGCTTTACATCAGCAGGCGGCAATTTCCGAATGCTAGTGTAAGAAATCTTAAAGATATATTTTAAGGTATGGCCTGTTCAAAACTCGCATCTATTTCAAATTAACACAAAGGGAAAAAAAATAAATTGAAATTAATATAACATTACATATTTCATATTTTATTTTGTTACTATATGTGCTTATTGTTGAAAAGTTGACATATTTTTAGGGTTAGTATTAAAGGCTGCAAATGGAAGATTAAAGTTATAGTCTATTTTTCTTTCTTTTCTAAATAATTTCGGCGGACGGGTATCTGATAGTCCGCGGACCGCACGGCACCGGTCCGTGGACCACCACTTTGAGTAGCATTGCTCTACTATATCATTCTCAACAGATATTAGAGCCATGTGCGTATTCCTTAATTTTAGAAAATAGTCATAAAGTTTTTACAATAAAACTGTACTAAATTTCCTGAAAGTTTATTACATTGAACAAAGTGTGAAATTATCAAACATAAAAATAAAACAAACCCGTAAAAACAAAGTTTTTGACTATAAATCCCTTATATATGAGACATAACTAACAGTATTGATTATTTTCAAACATTTACAGACTGAATCTGTCTTAACTCAACTTTGCATCATAACCCTAGTGGGGGGGGGGAGGGGTGGGGGGAGGGGTGGGGGGGAGAGGGGAAAAGTCTGGTCACCGATTCGCTTGACCGAGCTCAGAGTGACACGTAAAATGTAAACAAAAGCGCCCGTCGCTTCGTTGGGTCGCCTCAATGCGTCAGCTCAAAATTTCACGTGGGAAAAAAACAATAACAAACCGTGAATTTAAAATACATACCTCATATAAGGATAAACTAAAAATGCATTAATTTAATTACGGTACGTTCGATCGACCTGAAATTTTGATACGATGCATTGTTAGGTTAGACGGGTCCGTGTGCCAAATTTCAGTTCGATCGGATCATGGGAAGTGGGTCATTTTTGACTTCTGTTTTTCCGCCCGCCGAGCCCAAGACAGAGAGAGACGGCCGCGAAGTTAATATAAGGGATTTAATAATTATATCTACAAGTATAGCTGATCACATTATTGTAATTTTTAAAATAATGGTTTCAATGTTGAACAGTTACTATACTAATAAAATAGAGTTAAAATTATAAATTACACTAATAAAACTATATAATTTGCAATTGTCACGCAAGTCAGTCTGTCCTGACGCTACTAATTTTAGAAAGCAGGGAAAACCAAATTACTGCACCAATGCACCAAAAGGTGTGCAAATTGAAGATGCGCTGTAAAAAATATTATATGACGCCATTGATTTAGCTCATATTTTCAATTTTAGAAAAGGGAACATTGTAAAAAGAGAATTAGATGGTGTTTAATTATAAAATCAAAAAAATAAACGGGACGCCGTAGGCGCCCTGCAACCCCTATTATAAAATACTTTGTGTACATTTCAGAAAGTTTAATATTTCGTATTTATCAAACAAGGACAAGTTAGTTGGGCTTTTGAAAAAGGTCGTTGCCGTAGGCGCTCTACAAAAAGTGCATTTTTTAATAAAATAAATAGATTTCAGCTGAAAGCTTCCGTCATTTTTTACGGGTGTACGCTAGTACACTATAATTGACTTCATTGTTCCTATTGTGTTTGGTACAACATTCACATTATTTAAATCGTTCACGACAACAATTAGTTTATGTGAACTGCAGTGTACAAATGCTGCTTTTGGGTATTTTTTTCGAATTATTTCTTGGACTCCTTCTTTACCTGCCATTGTAGAACATCCGTCGTATCCTTGACCATCAAGCTTTGCAATATCTAATCCAAATTCTAATCAATTTGTAATGATGGTGTTGGCTAAACCTTCAGCTGTTCTATCGACAATTGTAATATATCGCAGGAATTATTATGTGACCATCATTTTCCCATTTTGTTCTTTGACAAATCTAACACCAAGTGACGTCTGCTCAATACCTGAAACGTCATTTTTCTCGTCGGTAAGTATAGAAAATGCAACTGAATTATTTGCTTCACGAACAATGTCTTCACGCAAGAGAGACCCACACATTTCGATTATAGTGTTTTGCGTAGTTGCCGAGATACACTCAGCGGTTACCCATCAAAACGGCCTAAGACACAGTGGCGTAGGGGGGACATATGTCCCCGGGCGCCACGTAAGGGGGCGCCAAAATGAGTATTAAATCTCATTACTTAATTTTATTTTGAAGTAAACTATTGTAATACGTTTGCAAGATTGAATTTTGGAGCTCCGAAAATATCTTCATTACAAACCAGTTGGCGAGCATGATTTTGGCGCCCCCATTGAGCGTTAAGGGGCGCCATTCTACTCATAAATAAATGACATATGCACAATGAAGAATTGCTGATAGCGTTTAAAAAAACTGTGAGTTGCTGGGAGTGAGACTAGGGGAGCAGTAAGAGGCAAAGGCGATTCTATTAACAGAAAAGACAGAGACGACACTAAAAGCAAACAAAATGACAAAGACAAGAAAAAGGAGTGGTTTAAAGCAGTGATTATCAACCTGTGTTCTGCGGAGCACTAGCGGTCCGCGAAGATGTGCCTGGTGGTCCGCGAGCAAAGCATAAAAATGTACGCACTGTATGATTCATCGAGAAAGACTAGCAAGTAAAAGAATTAACGCAGACTTAAACTTGAAATATATTTTTGATCTGGCCTAAATAGTTTATAAATTTTATCAAGGCTGGTCTATTAAATTCTCGTCTCTTTGTTTACTTATGTTCGAATATGAATCTTGAACATTAACAGTTACTGATGTATACTGAAGTTCGCTGGTTATCAGACTGTTTGAATAGTTTGAATAACGTGATGACGTAAGAGAGTTTCTTGTAGAAAAAACTCAAAGCTTGTAGATCATTTGAACCATAGCTTATGGGTTGCTGTTCTGGCTTATTTGGCTGAAATTTTTAAATAACTCAATAAACTTAATTCAACTCGGCAAGGAAAGCAGACACATTTAATTACTCTCAGTGACAAAGTGTCTGCTTTTACGAAAAATATTGATCTTTGGAAAAGAAGATTATTTCAAGGTACCTTTGAGATATTTGATCAATTGTACGAAACCACCGAGAAACCAGAAAATGCTGAAATAAATAAACAAACTGTTGATAAATTTGATTTCTGGTCATATTCAATCAATGCAGAACCAATTTAAATTCTATCTTTGTGATTTTTAACGTTCAGTGGTTTTTCGTGGGCGTCCAGTTTTAATCTGGCACATATTCAGTCATCAAATAAAAAAATGACCAACATCGTAATTAAACCAATTCTTTGAACTGACCAGCGATACCACTTTGAATATGTTGCATCAGAAAGTGGGCTTAATGAAATTTTGGAGTACTCGGAACTGTCTCAGCTAGCTTTTAAAATACGTTTACCTTTTGCAACTTTGTGAACTTTGTGTAAGTTGATTTTCTGCATTTCTTACAATAAAAACAAAACATCGTTCGTACTAAATAAACTAATATGACAGTCTTTTTAATACAAACTACTGTTTATGACTTAACGTTTTTTTATAGTAAGCAAGTAGAATTAAATAAGAAGACTATGAGACTAATATAAATGACATTTGTTCGTTACAAAAGAAAATCATTACAATATTGTTTTTGGAGCACGCAAATCGTAGCATATTAGTATAGGTTTACTAACTAACATGTATATTAATGATAGCTAGCTATATACACAGTATAATTATGTTAAATTTTCCAGCACGGCAGTAGCACAAGTTTTAGTAGTGGTCCGTAGCTAAGACACACATTTTTCAAGCGGTTTTTGAATCTCAAAAGGCTGAGAACCACTGGCTTACAAAATGGTTAATTCGCGTCCCTTTGCTGCATGCTGGGATTATTTTTTAAAAAAATCTCATTTCCCCAATCCCACTGTGGAGGGAGTAAAGTGGGGGGAGAGGAGGGAAGCTCTCTCCTCTCACGGGCTTCCGTCGGTAATTCAAAGCAAGTTGGATTCCTTTCATATGAAACAGCAGACACAGCCTCTATTTCCTGTCTCTCTGTGATCAAACTTGTTGCTAAGTATGATCCACCTACAACATGCCCGAGATAATCCAGGTTCAGTATCTTATTTATCCCCGGAAATCCAAAATGAATTTATCCATCTACTTACATCGACTGTAAGGAATCAGCTGTTGAGTGAAATCAGAAAAAAACAAGTACTACGGTATCTTACTTGACTCAACATTAGATCTAGGACACCTGGAAAAGTTTTCTCAAGTCATCAGTTTTGTGGATGTGGATTTTCAAACTAAAAAAGTAACCATCAAAGAATCATTTTTTAGGTTTTGTACACATACATTCCAAAGACGCAGCAAACCTGCTTGAAAGAGTGATCGTAGAAAAACAGGTATCTAATAGCATACCACTAGCCGACTGTCGGTCACTATGTTATGACAATGCTGCTATAATGACTGGGCATATATCCGGCCTTCAGCAGCGAATATGTGCCAGAAATCACAGAGCATTGTGCATCAACTGTGACAACCACAGCTTAAACTTAGCAAGAGTACACTCAGCTAAACAAGATCCAGTTACTATCACGTTTTTTTGGAACAGTTGAAAGTAAAAATTTCTGTTTTCTCTCGTTCAACAACTCGTTGGGAAGAATTAAAAAGAGTTGTGCCAATCACAATGAAGAGGGAGTCTGAAACACGTTGGAGTGCACGATCAGAAGCTGTTAAAGCTATTTATGAGGACTAGATGAACTGGTAGGGCTGTTGGGAAAATTATTAGAACATACAAATATGACGCCTGACACCAGATGTGATAAAGAAGTTTTGCTGGTAGGTATATTAAACTTTAACTTCCTATTTTTGTTACATTTCTGGTACATCATACTTGGGAAAATTGATTGTGTCAAGAAACGGTTGCAGAATCCTAATGTGAATTTCAAGGAAGAGCATCTGATCTTGAATCGCTTGAGTCAGAAATTGTCAACATTCGTGATAATTTGAGCCAGGTTGTGGTAGACAATGGAAAAGAAGATGCACAACTTTGGGAATCGAGGTTGAAAGCAGGATTAGACGACATCGGAGGATGACTGGAGAATAAACAGGAGATGCGGGACTTTCGACAGAAGAGGAAATTTCATGTGATATGAACAGCGTAATTGATAGACTCCAAAAAGAGATATCAATACGGGTTTTACGTCTAAAAAACCTAAACAACAAATTTGGATTTTTACTAGACGTCAAAACTCTTCTTGATGAGACAAAAGTTGATACACTTCGTTAAAAGTGCTTAGATTTTGCTAATTTCTACGACACTGACGTCAATGGTCACGAATTGTGCACAGAAATCGGAGACTGAAAAATGCTTCTCAGTAACCAGACTGAAGTTCTACCGGAAACTCATTTGGATCTTCTTGGTTTTATTGTTTCATATGGAGATGACGTATTTCTGAATCTGCGCATTTCACTTCAAATACTTCTAACAATTGCTGTTTCAATTTCAAGCTGTGAGCGGTCCTTCAGCAAACTGAAGCTTATTTTGTCTTATTTACGTGCTTCTATGGGACAAGATCGTATGAGTGATCTTGCACTCCTTAGCATCGAAAGGGAAATACTTGAGAATATTAATTTTTACAACGTGATTGACGAGTTTGCGCCCTTCAAATCAAGGAGGATCAATTTTTTGTAGACTTTGTCTATTCGAGTCATGTATAATTAACTGAGCCCCCAGAATCTTTCGGTCTGACAAGGGGCGCAGATTTTGTGTCATGTCCCCGGGCGCACATGACCCTAGCTACGCCACTGCCCAGACAAAACGGCCCCGACATAACGGCCCCGGTCAAAACGGCCCCAGACAAATTGTTAACATTTTTTTAACAAAAACATTAATGTTTTTTTTGTTTTGCATTTTAAGCTTTCGTCAACTTTTTCACCCTTAAAAAAGTGGTAAAATTGTAAAATTATTTCTTGTGACGTTATTATATTGTTTCTTGTCAACAAACAACCGTTATTGGTACCATTTCGAGTAAAGGCTATTAAATTCACTTTTGTGATGTTATTATTATTGTTTATTGTTAGCTAAACCTGACACTGAATAGGTGAGTAAAATACGTATATATTTGATTGTAAATTTTACTATTTGTCCATCTATTAGTCCAGGGCCGTTTTGTCGGGGCCGTTATGTCAGAGCCCAATTGTCGGGGCCGTTTTGTCGGTAAACCATACTCAGCACTACAAGAACCAATTGACAAACGATTACCAAGAACTTCATCTCCAGATTCAACACGAAACTCTAACAGTTCATACAAATTACCAGAATTTGATTCTGTTCCACGAAGTGCTAATAATTCAGGGGTTCCTAACCAGTGGTGCATGCACCCCCAAGGGGTGCATGAGCAGGTTCCAGGGGGTGCATGAACCATTCAAAGAAAAAAAAAGAAAAAGAGGAAGAAAAAAAAAGAAGAAGGGATAAAGAAAAAGAAAGAAAAACTGATAATCTGAAATTGTAAACCATAAGCAAGGCGTGCCGCATTAAATGGCACCCATTTACAACCTTTTTTTTCGTTCGCGAATCGTTCTGCGCATGTCGAAAATTGACGGGAAAATGTTTTCGCAAAATGAACGGTTCGCTCTACGTTTTCCTCGGAATCTCGTGTTTTACGTCACAGCTTTCTAAAAATAATTTAATTTTGTCATCAAATACGTCAGATATATGTCTTCCGGTGACCCTCTAACTGTTTTGAGCGGATATAAATGTTGGGATTTTTTTTCCTTCCCTTCTGTTGCTCGGTACGCTGCAAAGGTCTTAAAAACGTCAATTGTACGCCAATATTCGTCATTGAAACCTAAAATCTTGAGTTGAGCATCCAATGCCGGTCATTAAAAACATCAACTTCGTCAGTTAAAATTTGCCTGTGACTGGTACGACTTTCCGATTGTAATCACCCCCTCAAAATCGTTAATAAATAATATTTAAAAAGAGAGAGAGAGAGATGGAACACAAAAGCCTCAGTGCTTCGTCTATGGAAAAATCCTGTGCAATGACAACCTGAAGTCCGTTAGACTCCGAAAGCACTTGGAGAAAGTCCATCCATCCAATTCCAAGGACAGTGTTGAGGTCTTCAAGCAGAAAAGAGCTTGCTTCTTGACCTCAAGTACCTTGTCCAAGCTTGGATTTTCCTTGTCACAGAAACCTGCACTGGAGGCATCATTCAAGGTTGCATATCTTATTGCAAAGAACAAGAAGCCCCACACCATTGGTGAAGCCTTGTGCTCTGGAGATGGTGGAACTGATATGTGGTCCCCAGCAGAGGAAGCAGGTTGAGAGAGTCCTTTTGTCCAATGACACTATTCATTCCAGGATTAGTGACATGGCTGCAGACATTCTGGATCAAGTCTTGTGCGACATTAGAAGCAGTACTTATCCATTTAGCATGCAGCTGGGTGAATCAACTGATGGAGCACAATGCAGTCAGATTCTTGTATTTCTAAGATATGTTCTCAGTGGATTGCTGAACGAGGAATTTCTCTTTTGTAAGCCACTCCTAGCTACTACCAAAGCTGCTGATGTGCTGCAGCTAGTCAGGGCATTCTTCGCTGAAAACCTGTTTGACTGGACTTCAAGAATTTCTTCAATTTGCACAGATGGTGCTCCCTACATGCTCGGTAATAAATCAGGATTTTCAGCACTGGTAAAGAAAGAAGTTCCAGATATTGTCACTACACACTGTATCCTTCATCGTCAGGCCCTGTAATGCAAAACTCTACCTCCAACCTTGAAGTCAGTTCTTTCTACTGCATTCCAAGTTGTAAAATTTATCCGCTCGCATGCCTTGAACTTCTGCCTCTTCAAATTTTTCTGTCAGGAGGTGTTCTCTGAGCATGAAGTTCTGCTCTACCACACTGAGGGGCGCTGGTTGTCCAGGGGACGGATAATTTCTCGGTTAGTAGAACTGAGAGTGGAGCTTGCCATTTTCTTGCATGAAAAATAGAGTGACCTTGCTGACAAGTTTGACTGTCCAAATTTCATTCATTACTTGGCATACCTGGCTGACATCTTCGACATCTTGAATGAGTTGAATACATCTCTCCAAGGACCTGCTGTGACTGTAATGGATGCTACTGAGAGATTGCAAGCCTTCCTTAACAAAGAGCAACTATTCCAACTACGACTAGAAAAGTCCAACTTGGCCAACTTTCCACTCTTGGATGAAGTTGTAATATCTGCTTCAGGAAGAAGCACTAAGGGATTACTGCCTGACAACATCAAAGGGGAAATTTCAGAGCACCTTTCAACATTGCAAAGGCCCTTTGATGGGTATTTCTGTCAAGAAATTGCTAGTAAAGACCTTTGGATTCGCAATCCTTTTCTCTGTGACTTGGACAACATTGATGACAGTGACTTTGCTAAAGATGACCTGATTCATTTCAGAACCAGAGAAGTACTGAGGAGTGCCTTCAATTGCAATACCTTGATTGAATTTTGGTGCTCCCAGCTAGATTCCTACCCACAACTAGCCAAGAGGGCAGTACTTACTCTCCTTCCATTTGCCACAACCTATCTCTGTGAAGCAGGATTCTCCACACCTTTGACGATTAAAATCAAGGAAAGGAATAAGTTGAATGCAGAGGATGACATGAGAGTTGCTTTGTCCAAAACAGTCCCCAGATTTAAATCACTGATTGATCATAAGAAGCAGCAGATCTCTCACTAAATTCCCTGTTGCCTATGTTGTGTTCCTAAAAATAAACATAATTTTTTATGCATTTTCTGAAAGTTTCACGAGGGGATGCATGAACTTTTTTGGGGCATCTGAAGGGGTGCATGTACCCCAAAAGGTTAGGAACCACTGTTAAAACATGCATGCAGCAAAATAGGAGTGTAGAAATGATGGGACCCAGTTTGTTGCGATTTTCTTGAATTTGTCTTCTAAATGATGAGTCCAACTGCTCATCTATAGAAACTGCTTTGGCTTCCAATAAAGCAAATAAAATTGCTTGCATCTTCATGAGAGCCTTTGTGCCATAATGTGCTTTGCAGGTTGCTACGTGCATCTTCGTTGAAATCTTTATATTTTGTACATGGTTTGATGACAAATACCCATACTCATAGAATTACTTTTTGCAGATACAACACGCAATATTTTCAAAAGGCACCTATTAACATTTGCGAGTCTACAAGCCACGGTGAATAGTCTAATAACCATGCATATCTAAAAACTAAAAAATCTGTTTCCCTCACTGTCAGCTCTAAAATCATAATTTCTATCAAGGGTCCAACAATCACGAATCAGCTGCAATTTCAACTTATTTGAAAGGTCGTATATCCAGACATACCTTCCAATATCCAATTTAGGAAATGAATAAGTGTCAGTGACAATCAAATTAGGAACAGTTGCTTCAGTTGTGCCTGGCTGTTGAATGTTTACTGTTTTCCTCAATGCCAATGATAAGTCAGATGCTGCAGACGCCCCAAAATCTTCAAATAACGGCATTTCGGAATCCCGCGATTGGTCTACTTTTCGATTTTTGTTTAGCCTGTAAAAATGTTTCTGATATCCATCCTTGGTAATCCTGCAGTTTATACACGTATATTATTTCACAGAAAAATTCAATTTTCTCGTGAGAACTTAAGTTTTTAATTTATTAAATGCATTAATAAATGTTGTATTTTAGCGATTACATCACTTATTTGTAAGTCGTATTAATTTCTAAGGCTTTTTCCACCCTTATTTTATACTGAACTTGAATTTAATTGAAAATTGTACCTGTATGGCATTGTCAGTTAAAATAAAAAAGTGGTTTTTTTTTAGTTAAGACATATTCAGTCTGTAAATGTTTGTCGCGTTTGAACATAATCAATACTTTTAGTTATGTCTCATATATAAGGGATTTATAGTCAAAAACTTTGTTTTTACGGGTTTGTTTTATTAAATCCTTTATATTAACTTCACCGCCGTCTCATGGGCGGGCGAAAAAAAAGTCAAAAATGACCCACTTCCCATAAAGCCATCGAGCTGAAATTTGGCACATAGACCCGTGTCACCTAACAATGCATCGTATCAAAATTTCAGATAGATCGAACGTACTGTAATTAAATTAATGCATTTTTAGTCTATCTATACAAAACTATATGTAGCAGTCGCTATTGTTTACATTTTACGGGTCACTTGACTTCACGCCAGCCATCGGTGACCACATCTCGTGTTTTAACCAGGTGGAATTCACTCAGTTTCAGGCTGTAAATGTCTGTCGCTTTGGAAAATAATCAATACTTTAAGTTCTGTCTCATATATAAGGGATTTATAGTCAAAAACTTTGTTTTTACGGGGTTGTTTAATTATTTGAAGTCTTAAAAATACAGTACATATCTAGAATGTTCAGAATTATGAAATATTGTTAAATAGGCCTAGGCCTAAAATTGTTTTTTAATCCCTGGTTTTTGTGTTTTTTGTGTTTTTTGTTTTAAATAAAAAAATTATTAACAATTGAATTAAAAACTTAATTTTTTTAAAGATGTACAATGGAGAAACCAAGCTTTCACAACTTGTTGTATGAAGGATATTTGAAGGCATTTCCCAACAAGCGCAAGCAAGTCTCTCAAAGAAAAGTAGCTGAAATTTGGAATAAATTGAAAAAAGAGGATGATTTGCCAACAAAAGTAGATTCGTTATTGAATAGTTATGCCGCCTTAGCACAGAAAAATAAGGCAACATTAATGAGCTTCTGGGCAGACCAGTCTATGAAGAGTGCAGATGTCCTTCCTAAAAAGCAGCCTCAAATGTAAAAATTGAAAAAGAAGTTGTGAAACATCAAACACAAACCATTCAACAAGACCACATAGAAATCGATTTAGAAGCTTGTCCATCCAGTACTACTTGTGATGAAAAATCTGTAAAATACAAAGCAAAAGTACAAGATGAATTAATAAGTCAGATAAGCATCTTCAAGACCGATTTGCTCGGCTTGTATAAATGAAAAGAAAGTGGTTTTAAGTTCAGATCAGGAAAAGGAACTAAAAGAAGAAACAAATTAAGGTTGATGAGCTAGAAAAGAAACTGAAAAGAAAGAAATATGAACAAGAAAATCAGAAGATATAATAGCTCTATACCGAAAAAAGAAAAAAGAAACTTTAGCGCAAATTTGTGCTGAAAATCCTGACGTCAGCAGCAAATTAAAGATCCGACAGAAAGCTGGTCGACCAACAATTGAAGAAGATCAGCCGCTCCTTTTAAAAACCATTGTTGATATTGCCTTGTATGGGTCTGCAGCTCGCGACAAAAGACAGAGTGATATTTATCGTAGTGTTAGAAATCTCGTGATAACACAGATTGACCATAAAACGTGGGAGACCATTGCTGTGGAGCGTACCTCCTGGCGGGCAAAAGTGCGAGAGGGCATTCAAGTCGCGGAAGCTTCCCTTACAGCCAGGAGCGAGGAGAAAAGGGCAAGAAGAAAGGGGAAGGGGGGTAGAGGAGCAGGAGGAAACGCCATCATCCCATGAGGATGGACGGATGCCATAGTAGTAGTAGTAGTAAAAATCTCGATGATTTGACAGAACAATTAAAGATTCAAGGTTTACAAATAAGTAGAAGCGCTGTTTATACTCGGCTTTTGCAAAACGAAGTTTATCATCGGAAGGCAAACGCCATGTAACAACTGTACCGGTGAAGTTAATTCGAGCACAAAATGATTTACACTCAAAACACATTGATGGTAGGTTTTGTACAGCTACTTTGAATCACCTAGAAGAAGTGGCTTCTTTGTTGGGACCTAAAGAAGTATGCTTCATCAGTCAAGATAAATAAGCCAGAGTCCCCATTGGATTGACAGCAGCTAACAAGCAAGCTCCACTTTTAATGCATGTCGCATACCGCGTTACATTGCCTGATCACGACTGGGTAGTAGCATCTAGACACAAACTCATACCATCTGTTTATGCTGGCATTGAAATCCAAAAAGACGGTTTAGGTAAACCCGAAGCTGTAACATATGCAGGCCCAACTTACATAGCCATCAGATCAGGCAAGCATTGCTCATCATCAGCTTATAGCCATGGACTGGACTATGAAAGGCTACTTGAATTGGAAGAGTTTGACATTGTTACAAAGGATCCAAGCAACAAGCTGATCAAACCGATTCTTATTATGTCTGTTGATGGTGGACCCTATGGCGGATTAAAGGGGGGGGGGCTGAACGGGCGAAATCCAGGGGCCCCCGATGATTTAGGGGCCCCCAAATTTAGTATATTTTATAATAAAGGTGGACACATTTTTGCATGTATCCCTAAAAATATAATAAATTAAATAAAATAGTAAAATCTTATGTATTAATCTGATCGCTATTCGGACCCGATAGTAAATACTTTTTATATCTTTTAAATTTTTCTATCCCGTCAAGATCTGGTTGTCTTGTGGCAGCGTACAAGGCTTGTAGTGCAAGCGGTGTCGGGTTCGAAACCCAGTGGGGGTATAATTATTTTTTAAATAATTTGTTTTTTTTAAATTATCATTTTACACTCAATTTTACGATACCGGCAAACAGTCATTTCTTCGTGTTCGGTTTTTTGATGATTCCGATCCCGTAGTACAGAAACATTATGAGAAAGGAACCAATGGACTATTAAGTTACAAGCAGTGGCGTAGCTAGGGTCATGTGCGCCCGGGGACATGACACAAAATCGGCGCCCCTTGTCGGACCGAAAGGTTCTGGGGGCTCATTGAGCCCTACGGCGGATTAAAGGGGGGGGGGCTGAACGGGCTAAAGCCAGGGGCCCCCGATGATTTAGGGCAGTGTTGTCCAACCGAAAATCGTTCGCGGCACACTAAACTGGTAAAGAATTTGCGCGGCACGCCTCACAAAAAAACAAGAAATCAGTGTTTATTCAAAAGATGTTTCACAATTTATGAGAAACTTGAGCGTTTTCTTTGGAGCAGATGAGCTCAAAACGCGGCTCATTGCTGGATAAGCAAACTCTCATTTCTCTGTCTATCATCTGCAGTCTTTCACGTTTGACCTATGCGAGCAGTTGCGCCTTTCCGCTGATGTCAGTACTTTCATCGATTTGCATTGCCCAGAGCTTTTGGATGTCGTCGGCTTCCGCAAAATGCTCTTTAATTTGATTGTCCAAAAGTGTCAAAATGTCAGCATTCCGACGTCCCATCGTCTGGTGAGACAGTAGAATCTTATTTATTTTTTCAACAGCGTCGGGTCCCAACTCCATAGTCTCAACTGCTATTCGTAAAGACGGCAATATGATTGTCTCAGCGTCCAAATGAGATTTCTTTTGTTTGACCAAAAGATTCGCAATTTTATAGCTTGCTAACTGAGCTTTGACAGGAATTGATGAAAATCTCTTCATTATTTTTTATTGCTACTCTAAGTTGGACCGAATGGATGCGAAATAACTCTTCGGCCTGTCTTTCAATCCTGGATGATTTGAGTTCAGATGCCGCTTCAGTATACTGGGGTTCATGGACTCGTTGGACAATGCCATGTTACAATTAAGACAAAATGGAAGTGAAGGATGATTTGCACATTGTATGAAACCATACTCAAAATATTCCTCGTGATATTTCCCTTTGGTAACATTCTTCTTGGATTTCGCAGCTCTCTCTCCATTTTGATGCTCGCTGGAATCCTTATGGCTTCTCTTCAAAAAATTATCCATAGCCGTCTGTAATTAAAAGTTTTTAAACAAGTGAACAGCAGCAAAGGGTTTTTATTTACTTACAACTTACAACAGATGTTTATTCCCAAATGGAGGAGAGAAATTGTGTAGCTTTCAAGAGATTCTCACAACCAGAACAATACAAACATGAAACGTTTTTATTCAATTCTTTTTCGGTTAAGGATATTTTTTTTCAAAACTTGAAGGTTCGAAAAGCCTAGCAATTTATGGCATTTTTGAAATCTTTCGTGGCACACTAAAATTCTCTCGCGGCACACTAGTGTGCCGCGGCACACCGGTTGGACAACACTGATTTAGGGGCCCCCAAAATTATTTTTTTCTATAATAAAGGTGGGCAAATGTTTGCATGAAGCCTTGAAAATATAAATAAATTAATAAAATCTCATCTACTTATCAAGAGAAAATGTCGAAGAGTGTGAAATACCAGAAATCGTCATCATTTGTAATAATATTATTATCTAGGGAAACCTAGCTTTAGAAAAACAATCGACTTCTATTTAGTTTGGAAAACTTACGACAAAAAACTTTGACATAGTAGAGCATAATTCAATAATCGAATTTTTAACCAACTTCCAAGTTAGTACACTGTTTACGCGTTTCGACGCTTGGACCTACAGACAGACTGCAGTAAGAAGTAGATATTCGAATAAATATGTAATTAAATACTAGTAACGTACATACTCGTTCTAAAGCCGACTTTTTGGGGACAAAATCTAGGGGGAAATGTTGGGTCGGCTTACGAGAGGGTCATAGGTGATTTCTGTATGTACATTAAATATCGGTGTCCCTAATTAACCTGAATTACATGTTGCGTTCCGTTATTAGCTAAATACCATTCATTCCTGTTGAGCGATTCATCAAGTTAATACCAATTAAGTCCCATACTGGATCAGGAATTGCCCAAATTATTTTTAATATTTTGGAAGAAATGACATTCAAATTCAAGATTGCCGTGGACAGTCATACGACAATGCTGCAAGTATAAGTTGGAAGTAAAACTGAGTCCAGACTATCCTTCGTGAGAAGTGCAGTGTTGCTCATTATGTGCCGTCCACAGCTCATTCCCTTAATTTGGTTGGGAAAAGTGCAGCAGAAGGTTGTCCTGCTGCAACCAGATTTTAACAGAAATATTATTTACTTATTTTTTAATTCTGCAAAATCTTTATACCTGGCTTGTTGCATCTATTCATCGTTGACAGGGTCTTCAAAAACAATCGAAAATGTTACATGTTAACAAAGCCTTGTCTGACACAAGATGGTCAGCCCGACATGATGCTGTAAGATCTGTTAATAAATAATACCATAAGAATATTGCAGGACTGGAAGAATTGGCAACTGACGACAATCAGCCGCCTGACAGTCGACTTGAAGCATTTCGGAAGGAACTTGAACAACTGAAACTCACTATTTTACTTGAAATTTGGGACATAATTTTAAAATGGTTTCAGAAAATGAATGCATCCCTTCAAGATACATTTGTTGAAATATCTTCTTGAGTTTGTTAAAAGACAGCGTTCTGAATTTGATTTCTATGAAGAAAAAGAAAGGATATGTCCGTGGAGAAAGAGTATAAACAATCTTCAATGTGATTAAAGAAAGAGAAAGTGCCATCTTGATGAAGAGACATCAGCCGAAACAGTATGTTTCTCGGAGACAAAAATTCAAGGTTGAGGTATTTCTGGTATCCATTGACAAACTTTCTCCAGCCCTACAACATCAGTTAGATGCATATAAAGGCATCCATGAGAAATGTGGCTTTCTTACAAACCTTACGGAGCTCAGCAATGATGCCATCCGAGGGGCAGCAGCCAAGTTAATGGAAGAATATTCAAGTGATTTCGAAGACTGCTTTCCTTCAGAATTTGTCTAATTTTCAGAACTCTTCAAAAAGTTTATTGTCCAGCCCCAGGGTCAGGAAAAGGAAGTAGCACAATGTGAAACTCAAAAGAAATGCACAGAGCTAAATATGTTGCTGTTTTTGAATGAGCTAAATTTTACACAGTCCTTTCCAAATTTTACACATTGCACTTCGCATGTATCTCCCGTTGATGACATAAAAGTGCAGCTGAGAGCGATCATTTTCAAAGTTGAAAAACATAAATTATGAAATTAGAAGTTGCATAGGACAACAAAGACTGAGTCAGCACTCTCTAATGAGCATTGAAAGGGAAATCGTAAGCTCACTTAATTTTACTGACTTGATTAAAAATCTCTCCGTGAGAAAAGTTCGCAAACGAAGGTTCTAAAGATTGAAATAAATAATAATAAATATTTTAATGAAGTGTGGATTCGTGTAACTTTATATTAATTTAATTGACTTCTATTTAATTTTTTGTCTTATTACACCCAGCATTACAAGTTACACAGTCTTATATTAGACTGCTAGTGATCATTTTATTTAAAATTACGCTGCCTGGACAGGGCCCCAGTTTGAATTGCAGCCAGGGGCCCCGAGCAGTCTTAATCCGCTCCTGATTGAGCCCCTAAGAAAAATTTGAAATTTTACGGTTTATATAGTTCATTTTCGAAGCTTCTGGTATTTTAATGAAATAGAATACAGACTAATAATTCTCTATACGATTGTAAACAATTTATTTGAAAACAAAAATACTCTACTAATTATACGATTAGACATAGTCTACAAAAAATTGATTCTCCTTTATTTAATTTGATTGTCGCAAACTCGTCAATCACGTTGTCAAAATTAATATTCTCAAGTGTTTCTCTTTCGATGCTAAGGAGTGCAAGATCACTGGGACTATCTTTTCCAATTGAAGCACGTAAATAAGACAAAATAAGCTTCAGTTTGCTGAAGGACCACTCACAGCTTTCAGTTGAAACAGCAATTGTTAGAAGTATTTGAAGTGAAATGCGCTTGACTCGGAAATACGTCATCTCCATATGAAACAATAAAACCAAGAACATCCAAAGGAGTTTCCGATAGAACTTCAGTCCGGGTACTGAGAAGCATTTTTCAGTCTCTGATTTATGTGCACAAGTCATGACCATTGACGTCAGTGTCGTATAAATTAGCAAAATCTAAGCAATTTTAACGAAGTGTATCGACTTTTGTCTCAGCAAGAAGAGTTTTGACGTCTTGTAAAAATCCAAATTTGTTGTTTAGATTTTTTAGACGTATAAACCGTGTTGGTATCTCCTGTTGGAGTCTATCAATTACGATGTTCATATCACGTGCAATTCTTCTTCTGCAGAAAGTCCTGCATCTCTTGTTAATTCTCTAGGCATCCTCCGATGTCGTCTAATCCTTCTGTCAACCTCGATTCCCCAAGTTGTGCATCTTCCTTTCCATTGTCTACCGCAACCTGGCTCAAATTATCACGAATGTTGACAATTTCTTTCTCAAGCGATTCAAGATCAGATGCTGCTTCCTTGAAGTTCACAGTAGGATTCTGCAACCATTTCTGGACACGATCAATTTTCCCAAGTATGATGTTCCAGAAATTTAACAAAACTAGGAATTTAAAGTTTAATATACCTGCCAGCAAAGTTTCTGCATCACTTCTGGTGTCAGGCGTCATATTTGTATGTTTTGATAATTTTTTACAGTCTACAGTCTAGTGAAATCTAGTCCATCATAAATTGCATTTAACAGCTTCTGATCGTGCACTCCAACGTGTTTCAGACTTCCTCTTCATTGTGATTCGCACAACTCTTTTTAATTCTTCCCAACGAGTTGTTGAACGAGAGAAAACAAAAATGTATACTTTCAACTGTTCCAAAAACGTGATAACAACTGGATCCTGTTTAGCTGAGTGTACTCTTGGTAAGTTTAAGCTGTGGTTATCACAGTTGATGAACAATGCTCTGTGATTTCTGGCACATATTCGGTGTTGAAGGCCGGATATATGCACAGTCATTACAGCAGCATTGTCATAACATTGTGACCGATAGTCGGCTAGAGGTATGTTATTAGATTCTAGTTTCTCCACGATAACTCTTTCAATGCTTGCTGTGTCTTTGGAATGTATCTGGATAAAACCTAAAAAGTGATTCTTTGATGGTTTCTTTTTTAGTTTGAAAATCCACATCCACAAATCTGATGACTTGAGAAAGCTGTTCCCGGTGTCTTAGATCGGATGTTGAGTCAAGTAAGATACCGTAGTACTTGTTTTTTCTGATTTCACTCAACAGCTGATTCCTTACAGTCGATGAAATTAGGTGGATAAATTCATTTTGGATTTCCTGTATAAATAAGATACTGAACCTGGATTTTCTCGGGAATCTTGTAAGTGCTTTTCTAACAGTGGATCATACTGATCAAGTTTGATCACAGAGAGACAGGAAAGAGAGGCGGTGTCTGTGTTTCATATAAAAGGAATCCAACTTGCTTTGACATACCCACCCAATCCCTTGAGAGGAGAGAAGTTCTGTAAGCCAGTGATTCTCAACCTTTTGAGATTCAAGGACCACTTGAAAAATGTGTTTATTAGCTAAGGACCACTACTAAAAATTGTGCTACTGCTGAGCTGGAAAGTTAAATATAATTTCTCGGGGATTTCGTATAATTGATCAAACATCTCAAAGTTAATTTGAAATAATCTTCTTTTCCAAAGATCAAACTTTTTCGTAAAAGCAGACACTTTGTCACTGAGAGTAATATAATGTGTCTGATTTCCTTGCCGAGTTGAATTAAGTTTATTAAGTTCTTCAAAAGTTTCAGCCAAATAAGCCAGAACAGCCACCCATAAGCTATGGTTCAAATGATCAACAAGCTATGAGTTTTTTCTACAAGAAACTCTCTTACGTCATCACGTAATTCAAACAGTCTTATAACCAACGAATTTCAGTATACATCAGTAACTGTTAATGTTCAAGATTCATATTCGAACATAATAAAGCAAATAAATTAGAATTTTATAGACGAGCCTTGATAAAATTTAAAAACTATTTAGGCCAGATCAAAAGTATATTTTAAGTCAGCGTTAATTCTTTTACTCGTTAGTCTTTTTCGATGAATCATACAGTGCATACATTTCATGCTTTGCTTGCGGACCACCTGACACATCTTCGCGGACAACTAGTGGTCCACGGACTACAGGTTGAGAACTACTGCTTTAAGCCACTCCTTTTTTTGTCTTGGTCATTTTGGTTGCTTTTAGTGTCGTCTCTGTCTGTTCTATTAATAGAATCGCCTTTGTCTCTTACTGCTCCCCTACTCTCACTCCCAGTCTCCCCAAGTTCTTTTTTTAAAATCGCCATCAGCAATACTACATTGTGGATGTGTCATTTATTTATGAGTAGAATGGCGCCCCTTAACGCTCAATGGGGGCGCCAAAATCATGCTTGCCAACTGATTTGTAATGAATATATTTTCGGAGCTACAAAATTCAAACTTGCAAACGTATTTGGGATACATTAGTTTACATCAAAACACAATTAAATAATGAGTTTTAATACTCATTTTGGCGCCCCCTAACGTGGCGCCCGGGGACATATGTCCCCTCCTGCCCCCCCCTCGCTACGCCACTG
>CALYLW010002696.1:0-34042 GCA_944989445.1 Ampullaceana balthica | reverse complement strand
CGATGCTCATTCTAAGGTTATTTTTACCTTTCCAAAATCACCCGCACGTCATTGGATTCGTTTCGGTTACTCACAATCAAGAATTCACTATCAATGATTAATGGTCTTAAATTGTCTGAACAAGTTTGAAAATATTAATATCGTTAAAAGTAAAAGCTGATGTATATTTATGACTTAAATATTTCTAAGCCATAGGATACAATTTGTCAAATAATTGTACATTTGCAAAAGTTAAACAAAAAGATTTGGACGTGACTTAAATCTTTGCTCCAAAAAAAACACATGAATGTTGCGAAGAAAAATATTTATTGCTTCGAACCTTGTCTTACTTATTCTAATAAAAGCTGTTGCATGTTTAAAAAATATTGAAACTTAAGCAATGAATCAATTAAAAGAATTTAGAACTACAAACCTTGCATGCAAACAAACGACTGGAGGAATCCACAACGTAGATCGTTAGCTTTACGGTTTTTAAAAAGAAGCTCGACACAGTCCTCGTTATTTAATTTGTCATTTGGTTCATTGGTATCCCACAGGGAGCCAAGATTTGCTGGCGTCTGATCGGCCCATCTCCACAATCCTTCAATGTTGATGTCATTTGCTCCAAACCAAACTTTAAGATAAGAGTCAATAAGTCTCCTTTATCATATAATACAAATGTATAAGTTTTAAGCTTTGAAGATAATAATTTTAAATGGGGTAAAAATTTCAGAGTTATGTGCATATTTTAACGAACAATTATTTTTGGTCATTGTTTCAATTTAAGTTTTAGAAAAATTCGTACTTCTGAATTTTAATTAATTCTGTAAAGACTTAAAAGATAACATTATAAAGTTTATATTATTTATATCAAATTGAAGAGAAATAATTTTTTTTAAATATCGAAAGGTCTCTTACGATATGAATTTATTTACTAGTTTGTTTCATATATTTTTAAAGTAAGTTTTCAGTTTAACTGCATTGTTAAAATTATTTTAACTGGTATATCATTATCATAGTGATATACTGATTTATAAAAATATTAATTTTAATAAATAGAAGTAAAAAAAGATTTTTAAAAACAACGTTTTTATAAGTAGACTAAAAAGAAGGAAATATTTTAAAACTTATAAGTTCAAGTACTTTAATTTAATATAACTATAAACGTGGGGCGGACGCTTATGAGGTTTCACATATGCAGTTCATTCATTCTCTCACTTATAGCTCTCTATTTTGCCTGCTAAATTATAAATCTGTAATTGTTATACCAAACACCCGTCCCATGTTTTAGTCATATTAAATTAAAGTACTTGAACTTATAGGTTTTAAATTATTTTCTTCTTTTTAGTCCACTTATAAAAACGTGGTTTTTAAAAATCTTTTTAAAAAAAGTATATTTATTTAATTCTTTTTAGTGTAAGTGTATGCTATGGTGAGTTTTGAAGTATTGATTATGTTCAAATATAATACGCATTGCCCGACAAACATTTACAGACTGGAAATGACTGATCTCCCCTTGATGTTAAACATGGTTTTTGTGATCGGGGTTGGTGTGAACTCGGCATGTGAATGTAATGTAAACAAGGGCAGACGGATAAAACATAGGCTTATAGACATATAAATTAAAACGTTGAATAATTTAATAACGATACATTCGATCGATCTGAAATGTTGATACAATGCATTGTCATCCAAGATCTATCTGTGGTAAAATTTTGAGATCTCTAGGACCATCAGAAGTGGTTTAATTTTACGTTGGCAGATTTGAAAAATTGTGGTCAGACAAACCAACAAACAGGAACGAAAGTAAGTTAATAAAAGAGTGGTAAAAAAATTAATTATATTTTTTGTAAAATAAATAATAATAATAATAATTGATAATGAATATAGCGCTGTATCCCAGTAGTGAACCGGGCTCACAGTGCTTTACATGGAGATCATAACATACATATAATAATTAAATAACCATTCATACCATAATAAAAACATAAAGGACAGTACATTACACATAAGCTACGTTAATCATTAAAAGAAATGTTTCATTAATTTTGTAAATATATTTTGAAAAGATGCGTCTTAAGTGCAGTCTTGAAGGACTTGGTAGACTACGGATGTGTAATGGTAGAGAATTCCATTGTTTGGCTGCACAAAAAGAGAATGCCATTTCGCCAAATGTTTTAGTTCGTGTCTTAGGAACACAGAGAATTCGTGTGTCTGCAGAAGAGCGTAGCTGACGACTGGGTGAGTAGACCGACAGAAGTTCAGTAAGATAGTAAGGAGATGAGTCAGAAAAAAATTGATTTTACCTTATATTAAATAAAATGTGTAATTAATATAGCGTTTATCTTTAAAAAGACACTTTGACAACAATGATTACGCATTCTTAAAACACATTGTACGGAGTCATTCATGTGCTGCGTGATTACAGGAATAAATATTACTGTAATAAAACTAAATTAAATACGTATTATACAGTTTCTTTCTTTTATATATGTAAAACAAAATTCTTATAGAAATCAATCGAAGAGAGACAACGTTTCTAATTCTGATAAATTGAAGATTTACTACACACCCCCAGATGTGGAACCAAATGATGAGGGTATAAATTGAGAAAAATCAGTGTTTGATGTAAATTCAGCAAGCGTGCCTCCACCTGGAAGTGATTGACAGTAAGCCTGAAATGAAATATACAGAAAAAGAATGTTATCTATGTTAAAAAAAATGGAGATGGGCCGATCAGACGCCAGCAAATCTTGGCTCCCTGTGGGATACCAATGAACCAAATGACAAATTAAATAACGAGGACTGTGTCGAGCTTCTTTTTAAAAACCGTAAAGCTAACGATCTACGTTGTGGATTTTTCCAGTCGTTTGTTTGCATGCAAGGTTTGTAGTTCTTAATTATTTTAATTGATTTCATTGCTTAAGTTTCAATATTTTTAAAACATGCAACAGCTTTTATTAGAATACGTTAGACATAAGTGAGAAGTAATTAAAAGAATGTTCATTATAATACGCAGCGCCAGACCATCCAGTAATACAAAATTGCAGTTGTGTCGTAAAACATGTTTAATATAATGCGCACTGATCAGGAATATGTTTATAAAAAGAGCTGTCAATAAAATACGCACCTTATTGCACGACAGAAAGGTTGTTCAATATAATACGCACCGCGACGCTCTATCTCAAAAAATAGCATGATACATAGGAATAAATAAAATAATCTAAAAAATCAATAATTTAATTACGGTACATGGATCTGAAATTTTGATAAATTGTTTTTATTATCGGTACAAAACTGCCTGCAAAATTTCAGCTCGCTAGCTTACGAGCAAGTGGGTTAAAAATCGCTCAAAAGTTTTGGCGACAAGGGCGAACGGTCGGTCGGGCGGCCGCAGACACCACGAGTTAATATAAAGGATTTAAAAATAGGAATATATTTTGCGCCATTATCATTCACATTAATTTTGATATATTTTAAATCAAGGTGAGCACTGAAAGCAGTAAGGTTTTCCTTTAAAATATTAAAACTGCTAATTATTTAATTTCTTATGATTGAATAGATTTAGGACATACATTTGCTTATTTCACTTAAGTGATTTAAAAAAAAAGTTTTATTCTTATGTGAGAACAATTATAATAATGAAATGGTTCCATGTGATAAGTTAGACAACGATTTAGACATTTTTTGGGTTTTAACCCCACACATCTTGATCCCCTCTCATTTTTACACTGAATACAAACACTATTCTCATTACAAAGCTGCATGTAATTTTTTTTTACTTTAGTTGATAATGTGAAAGTCAATTCTAAAAGAAAATTTAGTGAAGACGTCCAATAAAATGAATCGTCCTATAGAGAACCATTTTTGATATTTTTGCAATAAACACAAATTTGTTATAGAAACTATCTGTAGTAATGCTTTATTCTAGTTTTTTCATAAAAATATTTCAAATATTTATATATACAAAAATAAAATAAAATTATGAAAAAAAAGTAACTTAAAATATAAGCAAAAATTGCATAACTAATCAGACCTGAGCGTCATTCCAATTCTTGGCCTCCGGAATAAACTTAAAACATTTTCCATCGTTGTAAGTGGCTCCAGACCATAGTGGACATTGGTCAGATGACACAGCTTTATACATAGACGTTAGATAAATCAGAGGCATGGTTGAGTTTGTGAGAATTACTGTTAAATTTTTTATTTGAAGTAAGATAATATGCGGTACAGTAGCATATGTAAGAGAGGTAGAAATTACTTATGTTATTTGTCGGTCTGTTGGCAAGTGACGAAGCGTTCACACGCAACGGCTATGAGGGTCCCACCGGCCTTTGTTTCCCTAACTAGTGATACCCTGAACTATAAATTTTATTTTTTTGAAAGCTGCAGGCATGCAAATGGGTGTTTCGTACACAACTTTTCATGCTGATTCCAAATATGTAATCCAAATTTTTGTATCACGTCAGGATTTTTTGCACTTTGCCATTTTATAATACTTTATTAAATATATATTATTTATATTTTACTAGCAGACCCATCGTGCGTTGCAACGATCTCAGTAAAAAAAGGAATACATATAGATAAAAAAGGAATTACATTAAGGGTCACCGGGCCCATGAGTTTAACAGTTTAACATGTGAAGTTCGAAAATCTGTTCATTTCAATCAATTTCATAACAAATATATCTATGTATGTATATTTCTCAATATCGTGTAAAATTGAATGGGGCATACAATATTAAAAGTTTAGTAAAAAAACACATTTAGGGCCCCCAGACCCGAGGAAATGGACATTATGAGTTCAGTGCCCTATAGTAATTTATTATAGGCTCTTAAGTTTTTATCTACCAAGTTTGGTGAAAAAACCAGTTATTTTCGCATTATCTAACACTTAAACTAATTTTTATATAGCTAATATAAGAAAAAAATACATGGCCCCTGGGCCCATTCGGTTCAAGATGTATATTTTTAAAACCTGTTCATTTAAATTCAGTTTCATCATGGTTTCTCTGTTTCTCAAAGTGGTTAAAAACTGAGTGGAAAATAATATCTTAGAGTATAAAATTGGGGGCCCTGGCCCATTCGATGTAAAATGTCAATTTTAAAATTCTCTTCATTTTAATTCAGTTTCATCATAGATATATTTCTCAAGATTGTTAAAAATAGAATGACACATACTATCTCAAACATATAAGAAAAAAGACATTTGGGGCCACCGGCCCCAAATAATTGGACATAAAAAGTGCAAAGCCCTTTTTTTAATATGGGCTACCAAGTTTTTATATACAAAGTTTGGTTAAGATCCATTCATTTATTCAGTAGATAACGCATAAACGAATTTTTATATAGCTCATATAAGCAATAAATGACATTAAGGGCCCTAGGGCCCATTTAGTGCAAGATGTCACGTTCAAAACACCTGTTTATTTCATCAATTTCATAGTGGATATGTTATCTATATTTCTCAAGAGTTAATATTGAATGGGGAATACAATCTTAAACGTTTATGAAAAAGACATGTTTGGCCCCCAGCCCGGAAAGACATAGAATAGTACATTTGATTAGTGTGGTAGATTCTTTACTAATAGTAGGCTACTAATTTGTATATACATATAGTAAATTATAAATCCTATTAGTGGGCCCCCGCGACTAATGTGTTTATATTATATGATTGTTTGCCTGATTACTTTTAAGTGTATGCGAAACAAAAGTTCCATATGAGACGTATCTGTATGAATGTTGTTGGGTTAGTCAGCTATAAAGGACATACATACATACATACTTGATTTTTATATATAATAGATACCATAGAAACAAGTCAATAAACACAACAAAATATACGATTGATAATAAACTTCAATGCATCAGAAAACTATTGGAAGTTACAAAATTATCAACCATAGCGCAATATAAAAGCAGACATACATTTATTAATTTTCTATCACAATGTGAAGTGTCTTATTTAGTGATTTTCGTTTATGAGTAGCATCAGGATCACGACGTTTCAATGACCAGCAATATTCAGCCATCATATTCACATTCCACTCTCCATTGCACAAATGTCCTGTTGGAACCTTTCACCCTGCTCTTCATTGTATGCGCCAAGATTTGCAGGAAAGTAGTCAACGTGTGAGTCCAAAAAGTGCAACATGACACTCATGCCGCAACCCAAAGCCCGAAATTTGGCGACCATGTTCTTAACAGGACTTTTGTAACTGCCTGACTTGAAGTTACATAAGAATTTGTTGACAACATCTTTAAAATCATTCCAGGCTTCCAGTTCGACTGTGGCCAATTTCAGATGTATTCACTGTGCATGATCAGTGTATATTTTGTCCGCCGGGACATTCTGAAAACTTTGAAAACGAGTATAAAATAAGCTAAAACCTTATAGGCCAAAAGTGAACCAGGTACACCAAATAATGGGATAAAATCCCAAGTTTCTGTCCAACCAAGTTACAGCAGAAAATGATTTTGTCACGAATAGAAACATACGAATTAACCTATTGGATTTGTCGGTGTGATGTTTATTACATTGAAAAATGTTAATAACCCTGGAGGATACGAAATGTTTGGTTTGCAAAGCTACAGTAAGACTGAGCATATCGGGTTTATAAATACATTTGTTAGAGGAGATGACTGGCGCTTCCTATAAATGCATTAGGTTCCTTTGTTAACGAACTTTCAAACTAACCTAATCCTAACCTTAAAAATAACCATAACAGCGACCGTAAACTAATACTAACCCAAAACTAATCATAACCATAAACCTAGCCTTAACCCTAACCTAATCCTAACCATTAAATCATATGAAACACTATGTATAATTCTAAACATGAGTAGTGTTCAAAGGTTGTCAAAGCCTAGACGGAAACGGGAGATAAGCGCCCACTTCCCTAGAAATGCCCTAAATGCTCGCGAAATCACCATGCCTCTGTCAACTAAAGCACATCTACCAGACAAAGGCTAAGAAAATAAACCCTGACAGATAACAGGAAATGGAGCACCTAGAGACGGTTAGTACATGAACAAGCTATGTATAAATTCCGACAGCTCCTACGACGCCAATTTGATTACCAATTGACGGTTTGGGCAGCAGCTAATTCTCCATTTTTTACTTGCACAGGCTTGCATCAGCTTGGAGAAAATTTCTTTGCTTATAATTGATGTATTAATGACAGATCTCGATTAAAGGTGACAAACCGATTAAAAACTCTTTGGAGAGCACGAAAGTTCATTTAAAAAAAGAGAAATCATATAATTTTTGTGTCTTAAATGATCGCTTTATAATGAAACCATGTAACACAATTTTTATTCTGTCTTAATGTTATATATAATATTTAAAGAATGTAACGGAAACATCATGTGTTAAACTAAATTTCATTTTGTTCTTAAAAATAAATTATATATCGTCAGAGAAGTATTAGATAATGGAAAGAATAGTTTTATATACAAGTAAAAAAAAATTCCCGTCAGAAAATTAGGGTCTTAACATAAAAAGAAATAACAGATGGAAAAAGAAACAAATGTAAGAAATAAAGTTTATATTTAGGAACATTAGATACTTACCCAAAAATAAGATTCAAATATAAAAAAATATATATTCAAGTCAGCCCATAGAGTTGTTTACAAATAATAATTTATTATTATTTTTTTTACAAAAAACCAATCCTAGTGTTTCATATGCCTTGATTGAGACGGATTAAAACGCAACAGGAAAACATTACTCTTAAAAGATGTGATTTGTTATAGTGTGTGCAACACTGCACTGTGTGAGACCTAATGGACAGAATGTGGAAGTTGCGGTAAATATCTTGCCACCCACTAACTTACACATCTTTGCCTTGAAAAAAAAATATTTACCAACGCTGCTTTGAATCAAATGTTAGCAAATAGATCACATTATATATTTAGTGACAGTTTCATCGAGCAGATAAAATAAATCCTTCTGTCTATTTGATTCTGTTTCGACGTAACACACCAATACTAGCTAATTGAAGCGATCTCTTTTGGATTAAAGTTAGGAGAAGAAATTAAATTGCTTTTAGATCTAAATCGGAGAAACATTCTAACTATACATAAGCCGAAAACGATTTTTATTTTGGGAAAGCCATATATTTTACTACATTAAAATTTACTGTTCAAGAGATACGTGTAATTTTTGTGTGTTTAGGAAACTATGAAACTTGGGGCAAGTTAAAAGTAAGAAAACATTTTACTGAATAATGTTTTAATATGTTTCAGTATTTCTGTTGACTAAACCAGAGCCCATTAGACAAATTATTGAAAAAAAAATATTACAGATTAAAAATTTGGACAACGCTTAAGTATAGGACATGTTTAAAAAAAACAAAACAAAAAAAACAACTAGGGCTGGTACTTATTAAAAAAATGTTGTTCGATTATTTTGGAAAAAAATAATCGATTAATTCGATTAATATTTTTTTATAACGCATTTAAAAGAAATATATCAGTTGTTCAATTTGTTCCTACATAATTAGAAATATATAAAGTAGATCTGGTACTGATTTTTAAAAAAATGTTCGATTAATCGGGAAAATGTATTCGATTAATCGAATATTTTCGAAGCATTGTATTTTTATATCGCATATATAGATCCCGTTAAGTCGCGATTCATTACTTCGTGAAATTGGTTAAGTCGCGGCAATTCCATGGCTCCCAAATTTTGTTACGTAATACAGCAAATTCTTTCAGCTATGCAAGAAATGAGGAAGAAAAACCTTTTTGTTTTCGTATGCACGTCTCATTAATAGTAATATTACAATGAAAAAGTATGTAAGTAAAGCAAATAATTAATAAATTGTAACTAAATTTTTAGAAATATTTTTTTAAATTTTAATAGAATTTCATTAGATCAAATTCATTCTAACCGATTAAATTTTTTGAAGATTAATCGATTAATTAATCGTTAAATTTCGCAGCCCTAGTATAAAGAGTTTTAATGATTATTACCTCCTGTCGTTTCTAGAAAGCAAAGCGACAAAATTCCAACAGCCAGCAAAAGCAGACGAAACACCGTGATTTACGAAACTGTTGTAAGTAAAATAAGCGCCCTTCCGACTCGTTAAGTCTTATTATTTATATACAAGATGTTTGTGGTGTTAACAGGGGACCTGTATGAAACACATGTGACAGAATACATTAATCTCATAAATTTTCCGTTTGGTCTGCGTTTACATCATTTAGTCATTATCATGTCTTCTAGCCAATTATCGTTTACATAATAGTTGAGCTAATGACAGCGTTATAAAAGAGATGAAACGAGGGAGCAGAACTTTAAACTTATCAAACAGATCAAATACCCAATTATTCAATCAAACCAGAAAAAAGTGAACTCGAAAGGTAGTAAACCAAACCGGATCAAAGTAAACTCCGAAATGAGTAAAGGAAACCAGGAAACTCAATTCCAAATTGAGTAAACCAAATCAGATCAAAGTAAACTAACAACTGAGCAAACCAAAATGCATCAAAGTGAACTAAGATATTAGTAAATAAAACCAGATCAAAGTGAACCCCAATCCGAGTTATATGAATCGGAACAAAGGGAACTACCAAAACCGAGTAAACCAAGCCAGATTAAAAAAAAATCCAAATTGATTACACCTAACCGGATCAAAGTTAACTCCCAACTGGGTAAACCAAAGCTTATAAACCCGAACTCAAAAAAGAGTAAATATAATTCAAATTCTATTAAGCAATGAACCTGAATAATATCGAACACTCGATTTCACTACTCAAAACGAAAACGACATTCAACGGCAATGCGTACGTACTAAAACTTGCTCTAAGTTTCTGTTTCAACGACAACATTTCATCAGCTATTAACTACGCAAGAAATTTGATAGAAGCCTCAGAGATATACTTGTAAGAATTCATATTACCACAATGAAAACACATATTAGAACAAAAGGTTGCAACCGTAACCGTTGCAATACTTGTCCATGTGTGATTGAAATTAACCAAATTTCTTTCCCTCTTGAAAACTTCATAATAAAAGATGGATTCACTTGCACAAGTCGCAATGTGATTTATGCAATTCTTTGCGAGAGGTGTAATAAAATTTACGTGGGTGAAACAGGTCGTCGTCCTGGAGATCGGTTTAGAGAACACCTGTATAATATAAATAAACAGGCTCAATGTCCTGTGTCTAAAGATTTTAACAGTGTTGACCATGACGGCATTTCAGATATTGCAGTAACTGGTATTTTATATACAAGCAATACCCATGATAGGATCCACATGGAAAATAGACTTATAAAACGATCTGGTACGTTGGCTCCATATGGAATTAACCTAATTCATAATTTTACGTTACTGCAGAATCTTGTTCCAGTTATGGTTTTCAGTGAAACGTTATATGCTTCCTCTTTTTGTGATATGATGTGTACATGTTCGTTTTTGTTTTTCCTTTCTTTTTATTTTACATAAATATTTTATAATATAATATATTTTAAGAAATTAAATATAACTTATGTAAATACGTATTTTATTTTATTGAACAGACGCAGGCTTTAGCCGAAACGCCTACTGTCGTGTTAGTTTAAAAATAAAGCTTAAATAAATTTATTGTTTTCATTGCACAATTTGTTTGTGTATTTTGCATTTTATTTGTATGTTACATGTGCAGCATTCTCTTGTTTTATGGTGTTTGGCTGTAGTTGACACAATAAGCTTCTCTTCTAGTTCATTTAACTTAAAACGGATTTAATTTAAAAAACAATGAAACTTCACTTTTGTTTTTCAGTCGATTAATTGTTAGCGACTGGGGGTCACAGATGATATGCAAATTTCAGCTGGTGAAGTTGTTTAACCGAAACCTAATGTTATTTTATTCATTGAATTTCCATCGTTAACTATACACACGGCACAGAAATTATTAGAGAGAAAATCTCATTTTAGTTGATGTGAAGTTGTGGCTTTTAGTTTTAAATTTCAATGTGTAGGAAAATGGAAGCTCAGCGTGTATATTTACATATATGGAATACATTTAGAAATATGACATACTAATTATAGTAAGGATCTTATTTTTCATCCTGAAGAGTTAACATATTAAAGCAGTTAACATTTACAATTTATTATTTTTTAAAAAAATGTGTTTATCAAAAAAATATAAAATTATTGCGTGAATCACTGGACGTCATGTGATTAGTACAGCTGACCTACAAAAATAAATATTGAAATATAATGACATACCAATAATGTTTTGTATCTTTTTTTTTCATCCTGAAAAGTAAACATATTAAAGTAGTTTAGCATTTACAGTTTATTAATTTTTAAATATAATTTTGTATATTAAGAAATTATAAAATTATCGCGTGAATCACTGGACGTCATGTGATAGTCCAGCTGACCCATGCATTATCCTCAATACCTATTAATTTTACGACGCGACCTAAAAAAGGCATTAGTGCTTACTGTGAGGATCTAGTACTATTGCTCCTAATGGACCTCGGCACTGCTTTTGGCGTAACTAACTATGCACTTTTTGATAAAATACTTCAAAATTACTTGGGCAACTCTGGCTATAGACCAGACTTTGTAAACCACATCATTATGGCACATATATCCTCCTATAGAATAAAAGGCAATTTTCTGTCCGGTCATCTATAGCGATTGGTCGCTCAAACACATTTGACTCCAACAGCCAATCATATTGAACACGTTTACGCGGACGTTGAAAACGAGTTATTTTTGGTTCAGTATTTCTTCCAAGACTTTATTTTGAGTTATGCGCGTTGAGATTTATAGTCAAAAGCTCTGTTTTTACGAGTCATTCATTTTAACTATAATGAATAGCTCACATCAAATACAAACACACAATTAAACACACTCTTGCACACATACACAACTACCAAAACACACTCACATCGCACACAAAAACACATACACACACGAAAAGGGACATCAATTGCAAACACAAAATTAACCTTATCTTTTAAACAACTGCCCTGCATGCAGAAACTTTCATTGATAATGTAATAGATTATTTGACTGCATTTAGATGGATTCACTTGGTACACTAGGGTAGATTAAACACATGTTGTGATATGTTCAGGTTTATTTTCTTATTATGATTATTTGCGGGTTGATGTTTGGATTGCACTGGTTGTCATCTGTTTCGGCCCTCTGACTCATACTAACTTGTTATATCTATACAAAGATATGAAATAGAGCACCTTGGATTGAGACTAACAACGGCAGAACCAAGCGTGAACTGAAAACGTGTTCAAAAAAGGTATTGGTGCAAATCGTGCAAGACGCGGTCAGGAAAGTATTTTAAAATATTTTTAAATGAAGCGTCGCAGGACAGCCAGGCACGGCATCATTGGTCCATGGTTTTATGGGCGATCTAATTGCCGAGATTTCCTTTACTGTTTCAATCAGGGGAATAAAACAATTTCACGCACAAAGACTTTTGGAATAAGTTTCAATGCGGTAATTAGTTGTTGACATGTTGCTGAAATGTTTTAACAACTGCTCGCGATTTACATCTCTCATATCAAGCCCTTTGTAGTTCAATTCGGCCGGTTAGCCGTTAGTTCATGTCAATTTCAACATGCCTCTAGCTGTATTGCGTTATCTAATGCCCTTGAGATTTCAGTAATGAAAACTTTGTTTTAATAAATGGCGTATAAACACACTTTCGTTTTAATTAATTCTATATTGAAACGTATTTTTAAATCCCTTATATTAACTTCACCGGCGTCTCGTCATCTCTGTCTTGGGCGGGCGGGCGGAAAAACAAAAGTAAAAAATGACCCACTTCCCGTGATCCGATCGAGCTGAAATTTGGCACACGGACCCGTCTCACCTAACAATGCATCGTATCAAAATTTCAGATCGATCGAACGTACCGTAATTAAATTAATGCATTTTTAGTTTTATCCTTATATGACGGTATGTAATTCAAATCACTGTTTGTTATTGTTTTTTGTCCACGTGAAAGTTTGAGTTGACGCGTTGAGGCGACCCATCGAAGCACCGGCGTGCTTTTGTTTACATTTTACGTGTCATGCTGAGCTCGGTCAAGCGATCGAAGACCAGACTTTTCCCCTTCTCCCCCACCCACCCAAACCCGCCCCCCACCCAGGGTTATGAAGCAATGTTGAGTTAAGACAGATTCAGTCAGTAAATGTTTGTAGCTTTTGAAAATAATCAATACTGTTGGTTATGTCTCATATATAAGGGATTTATTGTCAAAAACTTTGTTTTTACTGGTTTGTTTTATTAAATCCCTTATATTAACTTCGCGGCCGTCTCGTCATCTCTGTCTGTCTTGGGTGGGCGGGCGGGCGGAAAAACAAAAATAAATAAAACAAACCCGTAAAATTAAAGTTGAGGCGACCCATCGAACTACCGCGTGCTTTTGTTTAAATTTTACGTGTCACGCTGAGCTCGGTCAAGCGAATCGGTGACCATACTTTTCCCCCTCCCCCCCCCCAGGGTCATGAAGCAAAGTTGAGTTAGACAGATTCAGTCTGTAAATGTTTATAGCGTTTGAAAATAATCAATACTGTTAGTTATGTCTCATATATAAGGGATTTATAGTCAAAAACTTTGTTTTTAAATCCCTTATAATAACTTCGCGGCCGTCTCATGGGATAGGCGGCGGAAAAACAAAAGTCGAAAATGACCCACTTTCCGTGATCCGATCGAGCTGCAATTTGGCACACGGACCCGTCTCACATAACAATGCATCGTATTAAAATTGCAGATCGATCGATTGTACGGTAATTAAATGAATGCATTTTTAGTTTTTCCTTATATAACGTATGTAATTCAAATTCACGGTTTGTTATTGTTTTTTTCCCACGTGAAAGTTTGAGTTGACGCTTTGAGGCGACCCATCGAAGATCCGGGGTGCTTTTGTAATGTAATGTAATTTTACGTGTAGCGCTGAGCTCGGTCAAGCAAATCGGTGACCAGACTTTTTGCCTCTCCCCCTCCCCCCCCCTTAGGGTTATGAAGCAAAGTTGAGTTAAGACAGATTCAGTCTGTATGTTTGTCGTGTTTGAAAATAATCAATACTGTTAGTTATGTCTCATATATAAGGGTTTTATAGTCAAAAACTTTGTTTTTACGGGTTTGTTTTATTACGGGTTTGTTTTTTAAATTCCTTATATTAACTTCGCGGCCGTCTCTGTCGTCATCTCATGGTCGGGCGGGCGAAAAAAACAGAAGTCGAATATGACCCATTTCCCGTGATCCGATCGAGCTGAGCTGAAATTTGGCACACGGACCCGTCTAACCTAACAATGCATCTTATCAAAATTTCAGATCGATCGAACGTACCATAATTAAATTAATGCGCTTTTAGTTTATCCTTATATGAGGTATGTAATTCAAATTCACGGTTTGTTATTGTTTTTTTTCACGTGAGTTTGAGTTGACGCTTAGACGTCGACCGTCGTGCCAACACCCCCTCACGTCCCATCCCCCGTTAAAAGACAGGGGACATCACTCGGTGTCAGTCTGTAAATATTTGTGGCGTTGGAACATAATCAATATTTTTAATTATGACTCAAATATAAGGGATTTATAGTAGAAATCTTTGTTTTTACGAGTTTGTTTTATTTACTAGTCTTATATTAACTTGATTTGTAAGTTTAATCGGACATCCAATCCCACTATTAGTTTTTAATTCTTTCACGTGTCCAGTTCATGCGTTGACGCCGACGATCACACACCCTAACGTCCCTGCGCCCGGTTTTAAAACCAGGGGAGATAATTCTGTTTCAGTCTGTAAATGTCGCGTTTAAACATAATCTCTACTTTTAGTTTTGTCTCATATATAAGGGATTTATAGTCAAAATCTTTGTTTTTACATCTATTTATTTCGATTCACGTCTGCTAGAGTTAAACCTCAGCAGTCCGACTAAGTGACCGGAATAACCCAATGTTGAAATATTTTCGAATAACAGTGAGTGTCGGATAATTGCGATAGGTCGGATAATTGGGGTCAGTTCGCTCAAAATATTCCAATCGTTTAGAACGGAACTAATCCCAGGACATTCTTGGTTTATATCTACTTCTAAATTGATCAAAGGTAAGCTGGCTTTGCACTTATTGTAAAATGTGTAGACTAAAAAGTAGAAAATAAAAATATATAAAAAACACTTGTTAAAAAGTAGTCTTATATTAGAAATGCCCTAAAAAGTAGAAAATAAATTTAAAATGTGAAATTTACAGTCAGAAGAGACCTTTAGTTTCAAATTTATGAAAATGTAACAGTTTAAAATGAGACAGGAACGTTATATTGTAGGTGAAATCGATTATCTCCTTGTTCGCCATGACTTTAAGACTAGGGTGCTTGCTAGCATAGATATTGATAGACTAAGTTTAAACTGAGCACAATAGAATCAGCTCTCTGAGTGACGCCCAGTCTGCCTCCACGTTCTGGTTGTCCAGAGAGGTGGAATTCAAGCGCTATTCCAGAACATTCCCCAAAGACTGCTTGCAGCTGGCAGCCTGGTGATGATGCGGCGGTGGTCCGTCCAACATTCAGCGCCACACATGGACTTGATCCCTCTTCCTCACGATTGCGTAGTCAATAAGATGCCAGTGCTTCGATCGGGGTTGCATCCATGACGTCCGGTTACGGGTGGGGAGGTGGAAGATCGTGTTGGTGATCTGCAGTTCATGTTCATCGCAGGTCTGGAGTAAAAGAAGACAATTGCTGTTGGAGTTACCCACTTCATGATGTCCAAGGACTCCTTCCCAGGCAACGTTGTCCTTTTCCAAATATTGCGTTGAAGTCACCTAGCAAGATGAGTTTGTCCACCTATGGAACGTCGGCAATGACAGTGTGAAGTTCTTCTTAAAACTTTGCCTTCATTTCATCTGGATTGGTCATTTTTGGAGCGTAGGCACTGATGATGGTAAGGTGTTTCTTTCCAACCAGTGGGAATTTAATGGTCATGAGCCTGTCGTTCACCCCCTTGGGAAGTCCAGCCAGCGTTCCGACAAGAGTCGTCTTAACTGCAAACCCAATGCCTGCTTCACGCCACTCCTGGCTGGGTCTGCCACTCCAGTAAAATGTGTAACCAGATCCTCTTTCACAGAGCTGTCCTTCTCCCGCGAGCCTGGCCTCTCTCAAGGCTGCGAAGTCGATGCATATCTAGCGTGTTCTTTACCGATCAGGGCTTTTCTCCTCTGAGGTCTGTCTGCATCGTCTCTGTCTAGGAGTGTGCGCACATTCCATGTGCCAAATATTAGAGGAACTATCCTCGTTTTCTTCTTTTTGTTTCGACCATTGGTATAGTGTCCCCATCAGCGGTGGTGTGCTGGCTAGGGTAGGTTGGAGCAGTCAATGTTTAGGGCCCCTTTTCTAGACCCTTCATCATGCCATGGAGGTGAGCAGTGCATTCCTGAAGAGGGCTGCTCAGTCGCCCAGTGGCATGCCAAACTCCACCGCTGCTCCGTGTCAGCGAAGAACGACCCAATGCCCTGGGCCGCCTGTGTGCAGGCTTACGGCTACGGCTCCCAGTGTACCCAACCTGCTGCTTCGTCGCTTGCCTGTCGCCAATGACTTGTCGGTGAATGATGGGATGGATGACAAGAGTGACTTGAGCGATGACTTGGATTTATGTGAGAAAGAGTTTCGCAGTTCGTCGATCTCACTCTCTCGCCCAAGACCATCTTGATCCGGCGGTAGCACAAAGTCGAGACGGCAGGTGATGGAGACGGGTGCAGTGGATGGCCATGATATATTGCGTGTTTTGTCATGCCCATAACGTTCCACAACGCTTTGCTTAGAATCATCTTTTTGACCTTTGAACAACTAGTAGTTCCTCCACTCTGTCTAACGAATCCAGTCTTCACGTGCATAGGTAGACATACCTAGATAACCGAGGGTTTGAGACCCGTCCGCTACCCTCACCAGGTTTAGCAAGCCAGTCGAAGCGGTTGCCCGCGGTGTGGCCACTGCTCACGCTACAGTTTCTAGGAGCCACTGGTGAGAGCTGAGTGACAAATGGGGACCAAGTTTGGACAAACTACCCCCAATATAAAACGACGTGCACCCCCACGGGAGGTACTACCCCGCCTTGAGCACCCCATACACCCCATAATTCTTCTAATGCTCTTATGTACAAGAGAGTTTCCTAGCTTAAACCAGTGGTGTCCAAGGTCTCATCCGCGGGAAAAAAAATGATGTCCACATTTAAATTTAAACTAGCTCGTTCGTTGATTTTAATATAACTATTTGACTCTATGATATTTTTATCTAAAAACGTGATAACATTCATAAGAAAACCAGAAAGTATATGCTTTTTTAAAATCACAAAATATGATAATGTCTAATGATCGCAAAAGTTGATGACGTTTTATTATTGCCATGTGGAGAAAATAGTTACTTACAAATGTGCTATGTTTACGAAATAATTTTGATGAGGAAAAAAATCCAAATAATAATTTCTGGGAATTTTGAATAAATGGAGTTGGGTAAATTTGAATTTGTCAATTGGTATTAAATACACTTTTTTCCGTTCTAAACTTTTTTGTAAATACTGCAGTCCACGCAAGAGTAATGTAATTTAATGATTATCGTTCATTTACTGATGAGATAAAGTTCCTAGACTTTATTGAACTATGAGTTAAAAATAATCATTATCCCTTGCGAAGTCTGCCTGTACCGTAAATTAACATCGGGAGGTTGACCCAGTGAGCTGTCAGTAATCTCTTATGTCCTAAATAAATCTAACAAGCCACACCATAAAATAAGTAAAATTCTGCCAGCTTTACTCAAGTGAAGGCTGTCCAGCTGAAATGCAGGAGCACCACCAAAGATTAAAATAATCTGTTTGTGAATTAATTAGTAACTTATCTTACCAGTTACTAACGCTCCTTCTATACAGAAGAATATAACGCCATACGTTTATCCATGGTTTATGTCTTATTTTGCATTTTATTAGAGTTCAATAAGTTTATAGTGTTTTGGTTTTCCTGGTATGATCAGGCAACCCATTTCCAATTGAATTCCAGAAGAAAAGAACGATAATCTGTGCTTGTTCTTGCATACGTAATAAGAAAAGTACTTTTTAAATTCCTCATATTAACTTCACCGTCTTGTGTGTCGTCGTAGTCCCGCGCGCAGAAAAACCAACTTCGAAAATGACCCAATTCCCGTGATGCTGTATAGCTCAAATTTTGCATATAGACTTTTGTCACATAACAATGCATTGTATCAAAATTTTAGATCGGTCGAAATTTAAAATACAAATTACGTGTCCTAATGTGATATGACTAAAAACGTGGGGCGGGCGCTTCTGAGGCTTAACTAATTCAATTCACTCATTTTCTTACTCGTCATTTGTAAACCCAAATCATTTTTAGCCAAACGCCTAAAAAGCGCCCGCTCACGTATTTAGTCATATTACATCATAGTACTTAATTTAAATTAAAAATTTTAAAAATTTATTTTCTTCTTTTTAGTCCGCTTATAAAAACGTGGTTTTTAAAAATCTTTTTTTTTACTTCTATTTATTTTATTCTTTTTAGTCTAAGTGTATGCTGTGGTGAGTCTTGAAGTATTGATTATGTTCAAATAAAATACGCATTGCCCGACAAACATTTACAGACTGGAAATGACTGATCTCCCCTTGATGTTAAATATGGTTTTTGTGGTCGGGGTTTGTGTGAACTCTGCACGTGAATGTTATGTAAACAAGAGCAGACGCATAATACATAGACTTATATATAGATAAACTAAAAAGTTCAATAATTTAATAACAGTACATTCGATCGATCTGAATTTTTTATACAATGCATTGTCATCCAAGATCTATCTGTGGTAAAATTTTGAGATCTCTAGGACACTCAAAAGTGGTTTAATTATACGTTGGCAGATTTGAAAAATTGTGGACAGACACTCAAACAGGAACGAAAGTGAGTTAATTAACACGTGGTAAAAATTGCGTGACGTACTTTATGGACGGCCCCTCACATGCTGGACAGTTAAAACCCCTTTGTTAACACTTGTCACACTTCGATTGCCATGGAATGGCTTTTCGTGCTGACCTGCTAACTAAAGATATTTCCATGAAACTGGAGCAAACCAGTTGTGTTTTGTAAAAAAATGAAAAAAAAGATATTATCGAAACAAGGCATGTATGGACCTGACAAGATGTCACAGAACAACGAACGTTTTGGCAAAACGCCTTTGGGTACTTCGCAAAGATTTTGTTTCTCTTCTAATCAACAGTGATAAGTAGAAATGTGTAGGGTATGATGCCGAATTTTTTTTAAAGAATAAAATTAATAAAATAGAACAATAAAGTATGTTTTCTATTGGTAGTAATAAGCATGCTTTCAAAGCAGTGGCGTAGCTAGGGGGGGGCGGTCCGCCCCGGGCGGCACACATATAGGGACGGCATTTGTGGGTATTTGAAAAGTAAAGCCATTTCCGACAACCAACAATTTTTCTTTTGAAGGGGGAAAACCAAGGTGAAACAAAAATATTCTTAATTTTGAGACTTAATTAACGGATTCGTGCATTATTTGATTGTTTACATAGTGATTGTTATAACTAACGCAAAACCGTTCAAAAATTTAAAATCGCTCAAAAAAGGTATGTATTTTTAGGAACATTAAGTGGTATACGTCTCAGATGGCGCTTTTATAAGAAAACTGCACACACACACACACAAAACAACACACAAAAAAATCACCTCTGGGCCGAATAGTATGTGCAATTAATATCGCCACCGACAGTTTTTGCGTGGAATTTCGACATGCCCAGAATGATGCGCTAACAAGTACATACATGACATGATGGTTCAAATATTGCGTTTAACTTGCAAGTATTATTTTGTATTACTGTTTCAGCTTTTAGAAAATTATTTAAAGGTAACTTAATACAAATTATTTTTTTATTGCATTAAAGTAGCACACACATAATTTGTGTTTTTAATTAAAATACGGTTATTCATTAAACATTTTACGTCTATCCAATTAAAGTAATGTGTAAATAATTTTAATTAATCTATTTTAGGGAAAAGTATTTAGAATTATGGTAAGAACATGAAAATATTCAAATTTCTTCGTTAATAAACACCAAAATAGCATACCTAATTTCGAAAAAGACATTTTAAAATTTTAAGCGTCTTGTAAAAATTGACGTCTGAAGAAGTAACTAGTAAAACGAGATCAGATGCTTGAATTTTACTCAGTTAATTGTAATCTTTTTCTTTTCTATGTTATCTCAATTTATACGATCCCGTCTCTTTTTAAAATTAATGCAAACCAATTTCATGGAACAAAGAGATGAGCTAATACAGAACGCTGTTATAGAGAGTTGGAGATATCAACTGAACGCCAATTTAGAAGGAGAAAATATGTGAGTGGGAAAATTTCAGAAGACGTGGCTCATTCTTTAGAGCAAGAAATACAACGAGAAATATTTTATCCATTGATGGAATTATAAAAGAAAATAAAAGATATCATTGATGAGTTGCATGTCCTTGCAAAAAAATATTCGTGTATAATACTATGTAACCTACTAAATGAAGAATTTGAACATCAAATACATTTCTTTATTTACATAAAGAACAGTTCAATATTGAGAGAAAAAGGATCCCGGTTTTTATGGCTGTACACAGGGCTGGTCTTAGCAATTGCGGGGCCTTATGCGGCTTAGTATTGCAAAAAGGACTGCGCGGGGACCAGTTTATGTAGGGATAAGGTATTAAAAAGGATAATAAGTGAAAATTAAGATAGGTGGCACCTATGAAAGCACGGGGCCCACTGAAGCCGCATAGGTTGCAGTGGCCTAAGACCAGCCCTGGCTGTACCTACACTACAAGAAGAGGCATTATGTTAGAAAAAAAGGGGGAAAGGCCCCCTTGATCTATTAAAATATATTCAACAGTAAAGATTGGAAAATTCTGTACCTAACATTATATTTTTGCTAAGAGTTTTTTCAACAATTGCTATCAGTGTATCTAGTTGTGAAAGGAGCTTCTTCAAACTAAAGTTGATACAAAAATATATTCGTTCCACAATGATTGATTTAAGACTACACAATCTTGCAATATTGTCCATAGAACAAGATGTTAGAAATAATTGAAATTTAGATAGCATAATACACATTTTTTTATACTTTGAAAATAGGTAAGTTAATGTATAAATATTTTTACATTAATTACATACAAATGTATTCAATTTCTTTGTTGATAAAAAAATCATATATTTATAAATCAAAAATAAAAGCATATTAATTGGTAATGTTTTTGAATGTAAATTTGGAAAATAGTACGCCTCTTTTTTTTTGCCTGCGACCTCAATATCTTTCTTGTGGCCTTTAAAAAAAAGTATTTTTTATTTTTTATAAATGTGTTTTTATAGGTATAGCATCTTACTCTATTATTACTGCTTACATAAATAGGGCATGCAATGGTAAAAATGTTCCCCACCTTAACTGCGTTTCAATTATAATTATTTATTCATGTTTATTAATTAATTTAAAAAAATATGATTGACTTAAGTGGCCGTCCATAAATGACGTGATTTGATTTTGGCTGAATTTTACCCCCTCCCCCCTTGTCACAAAAACTTAAACATCTTTTTTAATATAACGTCACAAAGCTTCTCAATAAAAGCTGTATTTTCTATTTGAAAATGAGCATGTTTCAAATCATTTTTTGGGGGTTATTTGGGCCCCTAAAAGGGTGGAAAATTGGAGAGCGCACCGGGCGAGAAAAGTTCTGGCTACGCCACTGTTTCAAAGCCTTAAATATTTGAATGTAAGAAATTAATACAACTTAATAGAATGAAACAAAAGTTAGGTTCACGTCCTAAAATTAACAACAGTAAGATATTCTGTAAAAGTCATTGGCATAAGAGTTATGCAGTAAATCAATTGCATATTTATAAGACTTTAAGACACAATGACTCACGTTTCTCCATACAAATGAAGTGCATTGTCATGCTACAGCTCTGGTCGTTGATACCCGCACCACGGATCTGAGCAACGTCCTCGTTATTGAAGTTGTCTGGATTTGGGGAAACCCACATGGTACTTAAGTCTGCTGGCGTCCCATTGGACCAACTCCAACCGCCTTCTGTTTTGATGTCATTAACTCCAATCGAGACTTAACAGATACATATTTAAATTATGAAATTGCTTTATCCCTTAGACATCAAATCTAACAGAGAGAAAAAGTATTAGTCATTTCAAAATTCTACACTTTAAATGCATGCATTTAAAAAAAATTAAAACATTCGATTCTTGATATGGCTTGATAAACATGTCTTTTCTTGACGTCAATGGAGATTAAAACGATAATAATTTCACTGACAAATAGAATACCTTATTGATTAATATAGTTGAATAATATAGTATTTTCTAGCATTTTTGTTTTAAATTCTTTAAACACTTAATATAATTAATATCACGAAGTCATCTTTCTGAAGACAGTGTAGATAAAAAAAACAACGATATCTTTACAGATCTCGGATGTTAAAGACTTAAGTTGGAAGTGTATCCTTATTTGGAAGGAATGATTTGAGAAAGGACAGTGCTGGCAATTATCTTTGCTAGATTGCCAACCCCTGGAGTGTCTCACAATGTGTCTAGGATGGAAATAGTTTACAACATATTATGAGACGATGAACGGATTAATTCTTGTAGATAAAGACCATGGATATTTGTGTCTAATGATTTTAATGTTAATATTTGCTTCTATAGACAAAACAATTAATTTGTCGCATTACAACTAATGTGTTGGCCATTAAATAAAATGTATACGCACGTGGTTAAATGATTTTTACAATCAATGTAACACTTATTGATTCTAGTTTTTATATTAACTCTTCTTTGATTTTATAAAAAATAATTGCATGTTTTTTGTTTTTTTTTAAATATTGTCTTGAACCGAGTCAATATTTGTGCAAGCAGAAAACTTTTTAGTAATCTTGATCTTATTACACTTTTATTTAATATTTAACTAAGTTTTCAATGAAGAAATCATGTTCTTTCCTGCAACAATTAAGTTGTCACAGCCCTAATAATCGTCAATGATCACAACGAGCCGTATTATATTCGTCACTGTCGCTGAGAAAGTAATGCTTCAATTAATGCTTGTATACTTGTCCGTTGATGTTAGGGAATACCGTGAATAATTATGATGCTTTTTAACTTGTCCATTACGTAACACCTGTGTTCATGCCACATTTTAATCTAGCGATGATGAGCTAAACACACCTCAACCGAAAATACCAAACTCCAACGTACCGAGGACTAAATCCGAACTCAACACCGACACATAAGTAAAACTACAATAGGTTATTAAAAGCAATACTTTTTTTTTGTTCCTTGTATACGGAGGTAAGTATTACATTCGTGCTAAAAATTTGAAATCGACAAAACTCGACGTTTTTCACTTTCATGAGTCGGATAAAAACAGTTAGCAATCTTTTCTGTATGTTATGCACCATATATAGCTTTAGAACCGTTTTTTTTATAAGAATTAAATATGCAGGGTTCTTTAAATATTTGAGCAGTCAACGAACGGGGTACTTAACCAAATTATACTGGAAGCAGTGGCGGATTTAGGTTTGTCGGCGTGGGGGGGGGGCCAGAAGAATTTCAGGGGGCGCCGCAATTTTTTTTTATTCATTCACTTATTTCTAGGTGCTGAAATAAAATGTATTTGTCTAAATTGCTGATTAGAAATTTGATATGAGATTCATTCTTATTGCTATATTTTATGTTGAAAAAAACATTTCTGCTCACTTTAAATGTGAGATTTACTCTAATAAATTTTCATCTTAAGAGACTGCTGCAGTCTTAAATATGAAATCTAAGGTTACAGACATTTTCAAAGTTGCCCTGTGGCAACTTGCTAGACAAAAAGTAACATCTAGTCTTAAGTAGATATGGTTAATCAATTGAATTTATGAAAATGGTAGTTAATTTGGGAACTGTTATTTGTTACAAAATCTAAATTTCTCATAATCCTTTGTGTCCACTTTCAATTGCTGAATATCATAGCAGACTTTAACATAGACAACTCAGCATAATATGTTTATAGTCTTTGGGCTAAATAAAACATCTAAAATGTTTTGATAATGAGGTAGAATTTGATTAACATTTTTAATAGTTTGTTGTACTATCTGCAAGATGACTCATCAGTTTGTTCAGCTTGCCATAAATAGCAGTGACAGTAACTCAAACAAATAACTAAGTGTTAAATAATATATGCTGCGTTGATAATTCAAAGTACATTATTGAATATTATTTTTGTTTACATCAAACCATTGCAATGAATCTCTTCAATATACAAACACTTGCTTTATATTCAGGAGAGTAATAGTTTACAAATGCAATCAAAATATAATGTATTTTAAAAAATGTTAATAATTAATAAAAGGCCTAAATAATTTTAAAAAATCCTTTATCATATATATATTATATGCATATATCATATGTAGGATAAAAAGATGACAGTAAATTATGAACTTAGTTCCAAAAAGAACAACTTATTTTTTTTTCTAATAAAATTTTAAGAGCTGCTGTTTTTAGTTCTTGTAATAGTTTTCTATCTGAAAGAATGAAATGATAATTTTAGCTGGCAAAATAGTTCAGTTTAAGAGCAGGTTATCTGATGCTACAAATAATGAAAAACACAGATACTTTGGTGGAGCAGATTGGTCAGGATTAGTAACAAACACACACACACACACACACACACACACACACACACACACACACACACACACACACACACAAAGAGTGCCAATAATATTATACTTATAAATAAACTAAACAATTTACTTCAGAATTTAAAAGAAAAAATTTTCATTGGAACTTTGAGCATCAAACTTTGGGAAAATCAATGAACTTTACACAAACAATGATTTTAAGTTCTTTAAATAAACATTTAAAACTCTATCAAGAATGCAGGACTAAACACATACCATGGATAAGCATAGGACGCGATGTTCTTCTGTATAGAATGAGCGTCTGTAACAGAGAAGATAAGATAAGATAAGAAAGAGAAGTGAGCCCTATATAAATTGCTTTCTACGGGATTTCATTGAAGCCAAACGATTTATCGTTGATTCAAAGTCAACGTTCTCGGCTAGATCATGTTCAATTGAAATTAATGCCAATCCAGACAGACGTTCGTTAGTCATTTTTGAGCGCAAATTTTTTTAAAATCCTTTATATTAACTCGTGGTGTCTGCTTGCGCCCTTGCTTGCTTGCTTGTCGCCAAAACTTTGGATTAATTTTTAACCCACTTCCTCGTAAGCTAGCGAGCTGAAATTTGGCAGGCAATTTTGTGCCGATGATAAAAACGATTTATCAAAATTTCAGATCGATCGCATTTACTGTCATTAAATTTTTGAATTTTTTAGATTATTTTATTTATCATTTATGTATCATTTATGTATCATGTTATTTTTTGAGATAGAGTGTCACATGAGAGGCAAAATATTTTTAAAGCCATTCTATATCCATATAATTGTCATCAGATTCCTTTGGTTAATAGGATTTAATTTGTGTAATTGTCTAAAAAATAACTATGCAAATATATTTTTTCGTTAATTTTGTAGCCCATGCCAAAAAATAAATTAATTTAAAAAAACTTTCCAGTCCATGACGGAGTATAGGGCATGTGAAGTAGCGTTCACAATTTTTATTTAGCCAACACCAACGAGCAAGTGATTGTGTGGCTAGAACAATGCCCTGGAGCCTTGCCAGCATCGAGAATAGAAATGTTCTTATTCTTGTTTAGCTATCAAGCACCTTGTATTTGATTGTCAACATTTATTTATGATCACATGTGCTTGATTTCCTTGAGGACGCTGGAGAAAACACAACAGTAGTACCAACTACTACCAAATGAGATAGGGGTGTATGGTCTTGTGTGGCAATGATTATCTTACATGGAGGTGTTGCATTCTTAGAGGAAGCATTAGTGAAAATATCGGTTCTTTTCATGTATTACAAGCTCTTTAACGCATGTATAAAATAACTCAGTAGACCGAATGTCAGGTCAAAATGAACGAAATGATTGCCGGGGTCTTTAAAAAAGATTTATATTTATTTATTGTCCAACTTTATATAAGCCTAATCATAAAACCAAATACAGTATACACACTTAAATCTTAACGACACCGTGTTTTTAAAACGTTGCGCGGGCACTTATGAGGTGTTTGGTATAAAAAAATAGAGGAAAAAATATTTTTTAAAAACACGTTTTTGTAAGTGGACTAAAAGAATAAAATAAATAGAGGTAAAAAAAAGATATTTAAAATCCACGTTTTTATAAGTGGACTAAAAAGAAGAAAATATTTTAAAACTAATAAGTTCTTAGTACTTTCATATAATATGACTAAAAACGTGGGGCGGGTGTTTGGTAAAAAAATTAAAGATTTATAATTAAGAAGGCAAAAAAGATAACTATAAGTGAGAGAATGAGTGAACTGCATATGTAAAACATCATAAGCGCCCACCCAACGTTTTTAGTCATATTATATGAAAGTACTTGACTTATTAGTTTTAAATTATTTTCTTATTTTTAGTACACTTATAAAAACGTGGTTTTTCGTAATTGGTGATCGCTATTACACACTAGAGCACATTACGTTTGGATTAGCCTTACATTTACTTGAACCCAACGTGTTGATAAAAATAGAAGCTGGTCAAGATGATTGACAATTTTTATCTGTAAAACATTTTCAAACTTGTGTATTTTAAATTTTAAACAAAATAAATAGATAGCAAGTTATTAAAATGTTTAAATGTACTGAGTATATATATATATATATATTAAACAATATAATTTGCAATTGCCACGCAAGTAGCGTCTGTCAGTCAGTCCTGACGCTACTAATTATATAAAGCATGGAAAACCAAATTACTGCACCAAAGCATCAAAAGGTGTGCAAATTAAATATGCGCTGTAAAAAAATATTATATGCGTCATTGTTTTCGCTCATATTTTAATTTTGGAAAAAGGAACATTGTAAAAAGAGAATTAGATGATTGTTAATTATAAAATTACAAAATAAAAGGGGCGCCGCAGGCGCCCTGCAATCCCTATTATAAAATACTTTGTGTACATTTCAGAAAGTTTATATTTCGTATTTATCTAACAAGGACAAGTTAGTTGGGCTTTTGAAAAAGGTCGGCGCCGTAGGCGCCCTAAATAAAAAGTGTGCATTTTTTATAAAATAAATAGATTTCAGCTGAAAACTTCCGTCATTTTTGACGGGTGATACGCTAGTATATATACATATTAGGGCTGTTATCGATTAATTTAAATTTAATCGTTAACTTTTGAAAAATTATCGATTAATTAATCGATAATTTCGATTAAAACCAAAAATAGAAATGTATGATGTCATTAAACTGAAAATTTCTCACGGACATTGAAAATTAAGAATATTTTGAACTAAATTTCATGACAATGTGTTGATACTTGATTTGTGCTGAAGGTGGTAACGTCAGCGATGCATTTGATCCTTTAAAAGAGAATTGTTTATGGCAATGGACACAGTAAACATTTTCACCATCTTCGACTTTGCCATCCGCAGTTAGCTTTAAAACAACGTATTTGCTCAACATTCTAGTTATTTGTTTAAATTTAACTGAGCTGATGCTGTCAGCATATATGGGATATGGGCCCCATGGGAATATGTTTATTTATATATATTATGTATATTCATTTTTTATTCCTGCGGGGGAAGGGCCCAACACTATTTCTTTGCCCGGGGGCCAAAAATGGAGTAAATATGGCTCTGGCTGTCAGCCGTTTGATATTTGACGTCTGCCAGTAAACATAAATTAATAAAATTAATTTTAATATTACGCTGGAGAAATTTGTACGTAAAAAAATATATATAAATTATTATTAATTATTAATAATTTATTATTTATTACTAAATTTTTAAAAAATTATTATAAATATTTTAAAAAATATTATAAATAATTTCTTAAATTTTAATCGAATTTTTATCGATGAAAATTATTGTAATCGATAATTAATCGATACAATTTTTAACGATTAATCGAGAAATTAATGGATAATTTCCGCAGCCCTAATATATATATAGGAGCCAGGACCAAATACATGTAAGAAAAACTTCAAAATAAACAACCATCAATTAAGGTTTATACAATTACCCTTTGATTAACGAAACCCTTGGTGGGTCATGAAAAGGTCATTTTCAGCCACATGGGTACTAATGGAAGATACAGATAAAAGATGAGAGCTTAACCCACTACCGTACTAATCAAACCCAAATCGATTATTGCCTAAGTTCTGATCACTAAACCAAAACGAACTCTGCTGACTCAGCCCAAATGATACTAACCCTGATGGCCGCTGGTCCTGAACGGCATCCACACTCAACACACTTAGTAGCGACCAGTCTGTATTAAAAACAAGCAGAAAATGATTTAAAAACGTGTTATATCACCACTTTAATTACATTTCTTTTTCTTCTATAAAATACAAAAGAAAATATAAAGTTTTATATCTAAATTAGGTTCGTTTCAATTATCTCATAACCAACCTTAGACCTCCGATACCATGTTGCCAATAGATTTGAATTTTAATCAATATGTGTTTTATTAAATCAAAATTGAGTGTCTGACTCTTGTACAGTCAGTAGAAGATGAAGAAAGCAATAATTAATTATGTCTCATTGTTTATAATTCAAACATATTGACACAGTTGACAGAAAGTATGTCTTTAGAAATGTAAGCAGACTAATTGGGGACGCAATCGTGCACATCTCTTAAGTTTCAAAAGCGTAATTTATCCACACAGAAAATATATGGCATATGGCATTATGAAAAGTCAGCTAATTTCTTGGCAAGCTGCAGGTTGTTCTTGAAATGACAATTAAAGCAGTAGACCGAACTAATGGAAGTAACTGATTGCCTTCAGTTTTCATGAATTTAATTTGAATTAAATGTTGTTCGCATTAATATTTAAATTCACATGAACATAAAGCCCATTAAAAAATATGTGTTAAAAATTTATTGAAATTTTAGAGAAACATTAAATTTTAGTAAAGTTTGTGATAAACAATAGATTTTTAATTAATGAACACATATTTATTATTATTAGTTGAAATAACTCAACAATTAATTTTATGTATATAATCTAGGTGTAAGAGAATTTAGAAACAAACTCGAGATGAAAGGCTGCAACATGGAAACACCTAAAATTAGAACCCAAGCCAAAGGTCATCGCAAGCTAAATGAACGCTGCAGAGTTGCGTCTATGAAAACATCCAAAATTATATTCATACGTGCTTCAGCCTCCCAGCTCAGTTCTTGATGAATTGGGAAGAGGGATACTAATTAATATCGTGTTAGGGGCTTGGCATCAGCTCAAAAGTTTGGAGTCTACAAGAATCGGGGTTGTCCTGTTGTAGGTCTTGTAAACATGTTATCTACACTCATCCGTTTTTAAATATATAAGTGTGAAACTTACAGTTTTATAATTCTATTGGGAAAAAAATGTGTTTTTTTACTTTTACACTAGCATGGTCAGATTGTCCTTAAAATTAGATTTGTTTTCTTTTGTAGCTGTCTAACAAATATTATAATTAGTCTTTGTTTCTTAATGTTTTTATTGATTTATTTTAGCATGGCATGAGAAGAACTCGAAATTGGTGAGAAATGTTACTGTAATTATGTTCTCCCTAAAAGGATATTACATGTAAATGTATTTCATTTTAAAACTATGCAATATTTATTTTTCCTGAATCATTTAATTGTTTATTTAGATTAGCGTTGTGGTTCTAAAACATGAATGACTCTAAATGACTTAAATGTTTTGGTTTAATGCACGTGTTTATTTATTGTTTAGTGATTGATGAATATTTTATCAGGCAGATCGGCACGACATGCAGCAATCCATACAAAGTTGATTCTTAGCTCGTTATGTCTTTAGATCAGTGATAATTTTTGTTCCCTGAAAGTCATTAAGACCACTTCATGTTTCGTGCTTCTATTAATTCAGACTATGTTGTAGGGAATGAAGAAATAAATCATATTGAATACTGAACTTTTGTCAGTAGTTTCATTAATCCTTCAATCCAACTGTCCTGAACAATCGTAACTGGAAGACATTTTCGATAAGTTTTTGTTTGAGTTTTTCTATTAATTGGATAAACGTTCTATTGATGGGATAAACGTCTCTAAAAACTAAAAAGTTCAATAATTTAATAACTTTTTAGTTTATCTATATATAAGCATCTGTACCGTCTGCTTTTGTTGACATCCATGAGTTCACCACGTGACCTCAGCACCGTGTTTTTAAAACGTTGGGCGGGCGTTTATGAGGTGTTTGGTATTTAAAAAAATAGAGGTAAAAAAAAATTTAAACACGTTTTTGTAAGTGGACTAAAAAGAATAAAATAAATAGATGTAAAATAAATAGATGTAAAAATAAAAAGATTTTTAAAAAACCACGTTTTAAAAGCGGACTAAAAAGAAGAATATAAAATTTAAAATAAGTACTTTCATGTAATATGACTAAAAATGTGGGGCGGGCACTTCTCAGGCTTAACTAATTCAATTCACTCATTTTCTTACTCATAATTTTTTGTAAACCCTAATCATTTTAGCCAAATGCCTAAAAAGCGCCCGCCCACGTTTTTTAATCATATTACATCATTGTACTAAGTTAAAATTTTTAAATTGTATTTTCTTCTTTTTAGTCCCCTTATAAAAACGTGGTTTTTTAAAAATCTTTTTTTTTACTTCTATTTTTTTTATTCTTTTTAGTCTAAGTGTAAGCTATGGTGAGTTTTGAAGTATTGATTATGTTCAAATATAATACACATTCACTGATGATGATTGCCCGACAAACATTTACAGACTGGAAATGACTGATCTCCCCTTAATGTTAAACATGGTTTTTGTGGTCGGGGTTGGTGTGAATTCGGCACGTGAATTTAATGTAAACAAGGGCAGACGGATAATACATAGGCTTATATATAGATAAACTTAAAAAGTTCAATAATTTATTAACGGTACATTCCATCTATCTGACACTTCGATACAATGCATTGTCGTCCAAGATCTATCTGTGGTAAAATTTTGAGATCTCTAGGACCATCAGAAGTGGTTTAATTTTACTTTGGCAGATTTGAAAAATTTGTTTGGTATAAAAATTAAAGATTTATAATTAAGAAGGCAAAAAAGATATCTATAAGTTAGAGAATGAGTGAACTGCATATGTAAAGCCTCATAAGCGCCCGCCCAACGTTTTTACTTCAGGTTCACGAGTGCCAAATTGTGCAATTACGCGTGAAAGAAATTTTAACTGCCAGTTTTATTGGTGTGATGTAATCTTGATGCGTGTATTTTCATAATTTAGAGAAAGTTTTATTTGAATTTACGAAGAAAATTTTATTTCAGTTTTAAGCATACAAGCGTTATTTTTTAATTTATTTAATGCATTTACATACACAGTAGAAGACTATGATTCAATGATTTTAAAACGACGCTCTATATTAATGTGGACAACCACCGAGTAAGTTGAAAAGCATTTCGCTCTATCGCTAAAGGACCACATGTGAGAATTGTTATAAAGGAAAATAATCATTTATTCTACAATAAAAGAACTATTAAAAGTTAGAGCAATTTATAGATCAGCCAGAAAAGTGTCTTCTTAATGCCTACTATATTTAATGCATAGTTGTTACGTTTCTTTCAGAGACAATTAAAGCAAATAGAAATATTATAGGCATTGGAATAGCTGTGAAATGAAAAAGTTAAATTCAATATAATATATATATATATATATACATGTATATGTATATATATATACATGTATATGTATATATATATCTATATATATATATTAGGGGACAGCCGAATATCCGGCATCCGGATATTGATGTAGTAAATAATTTTTGAAATCAAATTAAATTAATATTAATAAGTTTATAAACAATTATTTCAAAAGTAAAAAAAAATAACCAGAAATCAGTACATTTAACAAGATTTGACAGTAAGAGAGCACTCACCACAGCGGGGAAGATAAATGATGATAAGCGTTATCGCTTGACGCCGAACACACTTGGGGTGTTATTGTTCTTGAAAAAGAATTTGGGTATGTTAAACACTTAATTTTTCGAAACTTGAAAATTAAAGAAACTAACTACAAACTTAAAGGTAACAAGTACTGCTGAGTACCATGTTACAACTTACTAGTAACTAGTAACTACTGACTAGTAACTATTTTATTTAGTCATGTCATTAAAGTATTTTCATTGTTATAGTTGATATATTAATGTTATGTTAAAAATAATAATTGTATGTTAAAAAATAATAATTTTATGTTTAATTTGTAATTATAAGTTTATACTATAAACTTTATAGTTAAACAGGAGCCTTGGAAACTGGGACAGGCTGAGAGTTGGCTTTAGTTTCTAACTTCTTTGTCATTGACTAGTACGTGGACAGTGGTCAATCATTCAATACTTTCCATTCAGTATTTACATTGAAACATTTTACTTATATGATATAAGTTATATCATTTTAATACTTTTATATTCTTTGTTGTTTTTTTCCGTTAAACTTTAAAGACAGTTGCAATTGTGATTTGATTTGCGAACTTAAAATTAAAATGTTGCTTTTCTCACGTGTTATATCTTATTCAGTCTTATAATTTTTAAACTCAAGTCTATTGTGAATATTATATTATTACAAAAATTAAGTTGTACATTAAATTATTAATATATAACAAAATAAACAAATTAAAAAAAAATGATAATGAAATCCTTCGAATCCATGAAAAGTATAGTAACTAAATCAATTTCATTAAGAGAAAAATATATTAAGTTAAAAAGTTGTAAGCATAGATACAACTTTCTTCATAAGATAACAAACTAAGTTAAATAACAGCATATTAAACTTAAATCTGGTGAATAAAATAACAGTTTTATTATGGCTCTAGGTTACGACTTCGTGTTCATCACACTTCACACTCAGTTCAACACTGCTCGCTTGGTACACACTACACAGTTTGTTGAACTTCGTTCAAGTTCGTTCATTCAATTGCTTGTAAAATGTTCATCTTTGACGTTGAGAATGTCACGACGTGGATAGAAGATACTCTCAATTTGTAGTATCTAAAATATTTAATAAATATTATTTAATACTAGATACAAAGTAGTGAAGTCCACCCAATTAGCTCATACATTTAAATGTGGAGATATCCGGATCCGGAATCTGGATCCGGGAAATATTAGGGCCAAACTATCCGGATCAAGCAAATAGTAAAAAACCATATCCGCCTGCTGATCCCTAATATATATATATAAATATATATTTTATATATATATACATATATATATATATATATTTATATTAGGGCTGCAGAAATTATCGATTAATTTATCGATTAATCGATACAAATTGTAATCGATAAAAAATATTTTAATCGATAAAAAGTCGATTAAAATTAAATAAAATATTACTAATATTTAAAAAAAAATTAATAAATAATTAATTATTAATAATTAATAATATTTTTTTTGACGTACAAACTTCTCCCGCCTAATATTACAATGTATTTTATTAATTTATGTTGGCCTTCAGACGTCATTTAAAAAATGACTGAAAGCATCAATGCCATCAGTACAGTTAAATAAGCATATACCTGGAATGTTGAGCAAAAATTTGTTTTTAACCTAACTGAGGATGGCAAAGTCAAAGCTGGTGAAAAAGTTATCTGTGTTCACTGCCATAAACAATTCTCTTTAAAAAGATCACATACATCGCTGACGTACCACCGTTGTAATAAAAAAAGAGGGTTGCGGCGGAAAACCTCAAATTACTATCATCGATCTCCGCTGCAGTCCCTTTTTCGGACATAGCGTTTAATCTCTATTTATTTCAAAGTTACATTTTAGTTTGGCTGATTTTACAAATTTAAAAAAAATTTTTTTTTCTTTTGGTTTTTCAAATTTTTGGTGATACAAAGAAACATTGTTACAGACAAAAAACAAAAACAAAACGTACCACCGTTGGCACGGGGTAGTGTTATATTAGGTTATGAATAGTGTC
>CALYLW010002695.1:27946-62250 GCA_944989445.1 Ampullaceana balthica | reverse complement strand
TGGTGTGTGGAAACATGTGGATGATATATAAAAAAGAAATTATTTCAAATGTAACATTAGTGGTGCTTGCAATTCTCAACAAAAAAAAAGTTATTGGTGCCTCTAATTGTAACATTACCTGTAACAGTTATCTAGTTTTAACATTAGCTGTAAAAGTTATCTAGTTTTAACATTAGCTTAAACAGTTATCTAGTTTTAACATTAGCTGTAACATTTATCTAGTTTTAACATTAGCTGTAACAGTTATCTAGTTTTAACATTAGCTGTAACAGTTATCTAGTTTTAACATTAGCTGTAACAGTTATCTTGCTTACATTTGACTAGTATCACAAGAATGCAAAATTCCAGTTGAAAAACTCAATTGTAAATCTAAGATATATAGGCGATCGTATAATACATTTATATTTATCTCGCAAAATCTATAAACGTTAAAGACTCCATACGTTATAAAAATATCTTTATAAAACGTATAAAAAACGTAACACCATAATGTTATCACTAACTTAAAAACAGGAGGATAGAAAATACAGTGGAAAGTAGTAATAATACATGAGACATTAAATTCAAATTGAAAAATAAAACACATACACATTTTAATATAACACTTTGATAGACATAGGGATGAAAATTACTTTCCTTGTTTCATATGCAAGAAAAAAGAAATTTCTCGTTCTTCCCGACTTGCATGGCTTATCTATATAAACCATAAAAACCAACACATTAACAAAATTCAAACTTTTATAAAATGCAAGTTTAAACACAAATGGATGTCATTGTATTGCATACGTCCTTAAAAAATAACAGCATCTCTCCTGTGATTTTTCTGTCCACATCCAGTACATCTCTTTTATCTGATTCCTAGTTTATACTTTATTGTTCCTCATTTCCAGGCCCTGATTTAAGAGACCCAGGGCTCCTAGGCACTTTTTACTTTGGGCCCCCCAACCATTTTTAGCAAATAAATGCTGTAGTACAGAACATATCATTTTGTGACTTTAATAAACATCAAAATAATATTCGTCTTCAGAGACATATCTCACAATGAAAGAAAATTTATCTACATGAGAAATGTCCGGAGTAGAGCCCACAGAAATAGAGAAATATTTTGATTTTTTTTATCTCAGTCACGATTGTATTGTAATTATTACCTTTTCTGCCATGATATTAATCATTTCATCGCATAATTTTGACGAAAGATATGATGTTGTGCCACTTCCTTTGTTACCGTGGCGTTTTATGCGTAAGTCCAGAAAAGGATCAAACTCAGCCAAAACTTCTATGGTCATAACATAGTTCTCACTGTTTCTTTAAAAATCCTAATCATAAAGTAAGCTCACAACAGCCACAATGCGCCTCAAAACCTTATCCCAGTATTTTATTTCTTCTTCTGTTTGAAGAACAAGACTCTTGTCAGCTCTACCGCCATCATTCTTCCTAGCTATAAGTGTCGCAAGTGCTGACCTGTGTTCGTCCGAATTCTCATGTTCCTTCATTCTTTGAACACATTTTTCCAGTCGATGAACCCTTCATTAGCTAGTGACCCACATTTCCCAAACATCTTACAAGGGTCGCAAAATACTGCATCCTTGCTCTTCTAAAATATGAAAATACGGTCCCTGTCAATTATCTATAATCTGAAACCCAAATCCCGGCTCGGGCGGTGTCTTGTCCTGTGTGTGGTATGGGGAGGGGGGACGTCGGGGTCGTTCAATTTTTTGCTGGTGGTGCAATCTGTCACACCCACCCTACGCCTTCTCCACAATATCACAACAGCAGCTCAGAACGCGGCTTACAATGACAAACCAACACAAACGTACCCCGTGCACTTGACTACTTGGCAGTGTATGCAAAATGTAGTAAAAAGATTTATTATACTATTATTTTGGATAAAGCTTTTTGATAATAAAGCCAGGCTTTTGGGCTTATGTAAAGATTCCACCACCGGGGCCCCTTGGCTGGCTGGGGCCCTACGCCCGGGCCTTGTGGGCCTAGGCGGAAATCTGGCCCTGCTCATTTCAGTGGCAATTTGTGTTGTTTTACCAGTCTCATACATCGTGCGTACATTCCATGCTCCAATGACGGTGGTGGTCCTGGTAGAGATGATGGACGTCGGCCTAATAGCTTCAAGTTTCTGACTTTCACTGCTTTGCGTCATACATTTCTAAATATAAATTTCACATATCTTCATCGGCTTTTAAAACAAACATTATACTTTTGCGTTCATTTGTCGTCTTGATTGAAAAAATAAGCAAGAAAATTAATTAATTTTTTTCTTAGTTTAAAAAAAGGGCGTGGTGGTCTCGCCTGGACTGCCGAACTGAGGCTAGAGAGAGTCACGGGTTCTAGCCTAGGTACTGGCAAGGCCCTCGGGGCTTTGTGCTAGCCAAACATTCCCCTGCTCGTTAGTGGTGGCTCAATGAAAATTGTGAACGTTACTTCACATGCAACATAGAACGTCATGGTCTGAAAAGGGGGTTATTAATATTATTATTATTTCTTAATTCAGTTATATGGGTCATAATTTTCCCGCAGGTTTATTCGGACACAAGTGAGGAAAAATAAAACAACAAACATACAAACAAGCAAAACAAACGATCGAACAAATTGTGGAACTGACAAAGTTTTTTTCAATTTATTTCCCTCCAATTTCTTTTACAGTAAATAAGTTACATATAATAAAAAAAATGTTGTAGCTTTAGCATGAGTTTTTGTTTTTAACCATTAAATTTTTCACATAAAAAAAGTTATTATTGTTCAAATCTAAAATAGATTATTTAAAAAATATTTTACATTTCAACCCATTCACAAAGTTTGTGACAAGGTATGAGAATCACTGGTCACAAATGTCGGCGTCAAGGTAAAGTGTTACAAAGCTATAGGAGGCCTGTGTAACAATGTAGAGTGTGGACTAAAATGTTAAATAGCTATAGATGGCCTGTGTCACAATGTAGAGTGTGGACTAAAATGTTACATAGCTATAGATGGCCTGTGTCACAATGTGGTATGTAGGCTAAAAGTGTTACATAGCTATAGATGGCCTGTGTCACAATGTGTTATGTGGACTAAAATGTTACATAGCAATAGATGGCCTGTGTCACAATGTGGTATGTGGGCTAAAAGTGTTACATAGCTATAGATGGCCTGTGTCACAATGTGTTATGTGGACTAAAATGTTACATAGCAATAGATGGACTGTGTCACAATGTAATATTTGGGCTAAAAGTGTTACATAGCTATAGATGGCCTGTGTCACAATGTGTTATGTGGACTAAAATGTTACATAGCAATAGATGGACTGTGTCACAATGTGGTATGTGGGCTAAAAGTGTTACATAGCTATAGATGGCCTGTGTCACAATGTGTTATGTGGACTAAAATGTTACATAGCAATAGATGGACTGTGTCACAATGTAATATTTGGGCTAAAAGTGTTACATAGCTATAGATGGCCTGTGTCACAATGTGTTATGTGGACTAAAATGTTACATAGCAATAGATGGCCTGTGTCACAATGTGGTGTGTGGAGTAAAATGTTACATAGCTATAGATGGCCTGAGTCACAATGTGGTGTGTGGACTAAAATGTTACATAGCAATAGATGGCCTGTGTCACAATTTGGTATGTGGACGAAAATGTTACATAGCTATAGATGGCCTGTGTAACAATGTGGTGTGTGGACTAAAAATGTTACATAGCTATAGGTGGTCTGTGTCACAATGTGGTATGTGGACTAAAATGTTACATAGCTATAGGTGACCTGTGTCACAATGTGGTATGTGGACTAAAAATTTTACATAGCTATAGGTGGCCTGTGTCTTAATGTGTTGTGAGGACTAAAAATGTTACATAGCTATAGATGGCCTGTGTCACAATGTGTGTGGAGTAAAATGTTACATAGCTATAGATGGCCTGTGTCACAATGTGGTATGTGGGCTAAAAATGTTACATAGCTATAGATGGCCTGTGTCACAAAAATATGGTGTCACAATGTGGTGTGTGAACTAAAAAATTTACAAAGCTATAGATGGCCTGTGTCACAATGTGGTATGTGGACTAAACATGTTACATATCTATAGGTGGCCTGTGTCACAATGTGGTATGTGGGCTAAAAATGTTACATAGCTATAGATGGCCTGTGTCACAATGTGGTGTGTGGACTAAAAATGTTACATAGCTATAGATGGCCTGTGTCACAAAAATATGGTGTCTGGGCTACTCATAACAAAACTATAACTCAGTTTTCTAATCATAACAAAACAATAACTCAGTGTTCTATTCATAATAAATCAATAACTCAGTGTTCTACTCATAACAAACTTATAACGCAGTGTTCTTCTCATAACAAAACAATAACTCAATGTTCTTATCTTATCTATACAGACTTTCCTTCTATGCCGAAGATAATTGTGTCCAAAGACCATGACGGATGATGTGTTTGGCAAGTGATGCAGCGTTCACAGGCCACGGCTTTGTGGGTTGCACGCATTACCCAGCCGCCTAACTAGTGTTAGGTACCCATTCGGAGCTGGGTGACTCAGGGACGCCCTAGGCCCCGGGAACAAATCCTTGCCTTCTCATGGATTCGAACTCGTGACCATCGGTACGCCAGTCGAGCGCGCTGCAACTCGACCACCACGTCCCCTACTCATAACAAAACAATAACTCAGTATTCCACTCATAACAAATATTCTCAAATTAATTATTAATTACAAGTTTTCAAATTTAATTTTTGTCTACAATCCAAAGGCGTTCTTTTAAAAAATAATAATTAAAATATTTTTTCAAAGCACTGCAAACGTTCTTAAACCTAGTATATAGATAGGATGTGCAGTTAGCTTTCCGTTTGTTCGGTCTTCGTTTATTTTCTAGGAATAAAAAATGAAGGAGATTGGTGCATTAATAAAGAATAGTTTCCTCGGGGTATCTCCTGAAATTTAGATAAATTATGTTCCCTAGGCTTATTTCATATGTACATCTATCATCATCATCATGACCAGTCCCATGACAGTTGCAGTCGTTGGGGGGAGGGGGCATAGACACATCAACAGACAAATTTGCCAAACTGGAGCGGTGGCCAGTAATTCATTCAACCTCAGTCCTGTCCAGTCTCTTATCTTGTTAAGCCAGGTACCGCTTGCAACCTCTTCACTGGCTTCCTTCGACGGTGCCTTGAAGTATAATTTTTTTCAGGCTAACATGTCGCAGCACATGACCGAACCATGTCAGCTTGCGTCTCTTAATTGTCACTATAATTGTTTCTTGACGGCCCGCAATGGAGGTCATTCTGTCCCAGACATACTCATTGGTCTTGTGTTCTAGATAAGAGATCTAGAGAATATTTCTCATGCATTTGTTTTCAAATGCCTGCAGCTTGATTTTAGTGGTTGCCAGTAGTGTTCAGGTCTCACATCCATACAGGACAATATTTTCAACGAGAGCATTGAATAGCCTGAGCTGTTTTGGAAGGCTTATGTCTATCCTGGTCCATATTTTGACTTAATTCGTTATTACTGCAATTTGCTGACATGATTCCTGTTATATCTCAGATGTTAGGTGGATTGGGACTTGCTCTCCGCTTACTTTCAACGATCAAGAAGTGACACAATTCGAGGTAATAATCCAATGTTTATTCTACTGTACACAACTGTACAGTCTGGTTGCCCTGTCTGGACCGTAAATACATCGATATACAACTGCCTGTACCCTCAAGCATGCTTCGGTCCAACCTCACACCCTCTGGGTGACGTTACAATCTCAACCCTTGTCTAACTGTAACTCCTTGGTCTAACCCGACCGGTCTCTCCGCAAAACACTGCGTCCCACTCCTCTCGACTCCACCCATTCCCCTTTTTAAGCCCCAAACTTGTTCCAACTGACCCTGGCGCGTCCTCTTGCCACACACCCGTGAGACCAGGCGTTCACTCAAACATTATATTCATGAAGAGAGTTCATACGGTCAACAAGCATTCACTCAGTGATTCTCATACCCCTGACAATTCCAGCTTTTGTTGGTTTATGATGGTGTTCGCATTACTAGCAACTGAGGTGTTAACTAATATCTTACTTTTCTCTGAGCTGATTTCCATTCCATAAGCCCCTGATCTGTCTGCAAGTTAGTTTGTCAGTGAGCTCTTGTTTTTCTGTATTGTTCTATGTAAATCTGTAGCTATATATAAAATCAAAAGACAATTAATATAATTAACTGACACACTGTTCACTATATCCGAGGCATGATTTAAGAAAATAAACAATTGTGTGGTTACTTCCATTAAATTCTAGGAGCATACATTTTTATTATTATGTTTTGTTGTTGCTGTTAAAAAACGAAATTTGTATAAAAATCCGTCGATTATTTCAACACAATAACATAATAATACCCAAAATTTAGATGTTCAACAAATATGACAATTATTGTTACACTAGTCATCGTTAGTCTGTAAATTATATTTTATTTTTTATAAGGTGTCCCCCAAAGATTGAGAACTCCTCAAAACAATTATACGTGAAGACTCACTAATAAACAACGACAAAATAGTTGTGAAAAAAATGACACAACAAATTAAAATCACATTAAAATCTTGGCGCCTAACAAAGTCACCTTTTAAAACCTAATTAAAGCCATAAAAAAAAATAATAATATATGTTTTTAATGCTATCACACAATCTTCTGTGTTTTTAATGCTATCACACAATCTTCTGTGTTTTTAATGCTATCACACAATATTCTGTGTTTTTTTTTATGCTATCACACAATCTTCTGTGTTTTTTAATGCTATAATACAATCTTTTGTGTTTTTAATGCTATCACACAATCTTCTGTGCTTTTTAATGCTATCACACAATCTTCTGTGTTTTTAATGCTATCACACAATCTTCTGTGTTTTTTAATGCTATCACACAATCTTCTGTGTTTTTTAATGCTATCACACAATCTTCTGTGTTTTTTAATGCTATAACACAATCTTTTGTGTTTTTAATGCGATCACACAATCTTCTCCGTTTTTTAATGCCATCACACAATCTTCTGTGTTTTTTAATGCTATCACACAATCTTCTGTGTTTTTTAATGCTATCACACAATCTTCTGTGTTTTTTAATGCTATCACACAATCGTCTTTGTTTTTTAATGCTATCACACAATCTTCTTTGTTTTTTAATGCTATCACACAATCTTCTGTGACAGCGGACAAGGCAGAAGACAACAGAGAAAGAGATTCTCCAGAAGCAGTGGAGATAGATTCGCTATACGCAATAAAACCAGCCGAGGCTGAATACGCCAGGTGTTGTTACAAACATATTTGTTTACGAGCCATTTTAAGGAAATATTATTTCAGTGCTGCATTCAGATTTACAACTTAATTCCTTTTTGATTCCTCATAAGCTTCACTGTTGACCTCTTTGGAATGTTAGTTATTTTAACGTCGACAAAAACATCTCAATAATTACGGATCATTCTGTCGCCAACTAAAGAACATTACAAAGAGTATGAATGACAAGTGACGGCACGTCTTCTATGTCTTCTACTCTTTATTATAGGTCGGAGATTAAAAATTGTATTATCTTAGCTCTTGTTAAAAAAAAGATTTTATATAAACGTCTGTGAAAAATAAGGATTGGTGTTTGAGTGGATCACAAGTCAAAGAAATAGATAATAAATATATTTCATATAGTTCAGGGTTACTGAACACATATCAAAACTTTTAAAAAAGATAGTCTCTCTCTGTCCCTCTCTCTCTCTCTCTCTCTCTCTCTCTCTCTTTCTCTCTCTCTCTCTCTCTCTCTATCTCCTCTCTCTCTCTTTCACTCCCTCTCTCTCTCCGTTTCTCTCTCCCTATCTCTCTCTCTCTTTCTCAGAAACAAGTATACTTCTAACATTTTTACACAAGATGTTAGTATAAAGTACATTTTAAAAGAAAATTATATTTTAATCACCACGTTTGTTTAAAAATATTAAGTCAGTCAAATGTTAAAAATTTTCTCTAGAGAAAAGTTTGGTATTTTTAAAGAAATTTTATTATTTTATTTGGCTAGTCATGTCTCTATACATTTTAAATTGAACACGGATTTTCGTTGAAGACGGATTCAAAGTTGTGCAATGTTGTAATCAATATTTCTTTAATGTTTTATTGTAAGAAGTGCGCACTTCTTTTGTATTTAGTTCAAGTCCATTGTTCTTGGTATACCCATCTACTAATGATAATTTCTTCCATCCCAGTAACAGGTGTCTTTATTTTATTGTTTTGATTCATCTATTCAATATTAATTGTTAGAAAATGTGATGTTGAAAATATTCAGTAATTATCAGGCTTCCAAACATCAGACACGATGGTCAGTTGATAGTACACAACGTCGAATAGAATCATGACGTAATTGGCTTGGTTCTATGTTAACTAGAGTGGAGATCTCTATTGAAATATGTGGATGCAACATATTGATATGGAGCTAACCATATTCATGTTATAAAATATTCTCATGTACCCGAAATACAAACATAATAACAATACTGAATAGGTATAGTTCTATTCAATATCATTATAACAGACGAAGTCTGAAATATAGACGGACACAAGGTTACATAGTGAACTACTGCATATATTCTATTTCATAGTGGACTACTGCATATATTCTATTTCATAGTGGACTACTGCATATATTCTATTTCAAAGTGGACTACTGCATATATTCTATTTCATAGTGGACTACTGCATATATTCTATTTCAAAGTGGACTACTGCATATATTCTATTTCATAGTGGACTACTGCATATAGTCTATAAACTACAGCATAGTGGGAGGTACTGCATATAGTCTATGAAATAATGGACTACTGCATATAGTCTATGATATAATGGAGTACTGCATATAGACTATGATATAATATAATACTGCATATAGGCTATGATATAATGTACTAGTGCATATAGACTATGATATAATGTACTACTGCATATATACTATGATATAATGGACTACTGAATATATACTATGATATAATGGACTACTGCATACTGCATATAGACTATGATATAATGGACTACTGCATACTACATATAGACTATGATATAATGGACTAATGCATATAGAATATGATATAATGTACTACTGCATATATACTATGATATAATGGACTACTGAATATATACTATGATATAATGGACTACTGCATACTGCATATAGACTATGATATAATGGACTACTGCATACTACATATAGACTATGATATAATGGACTACTGCATATAGACTATGATATAATGGACTACTGCATATATACTATGATATAATGGACTACTGCATATAGACTATGATATAATGGACTACTACATATAGACTATGATATAATGGACTACTGCATATAGACTATGATATAATGGACTACTGCATACTGCATATAGACTATGATATAATGGACTACTGCATATAGACTATGATATAATGGACTACTGCATATAGACTATGGTATAATGGACTACTACATATAGACTTTGATATAATGGACTACTGCATATAGACTATGATATAATGTACTACTGCATATAGACTATGATATAATGGACTACTGCATATAGACTATGACATAATGGACTACTGCATACAGTCTATGATATAATGAACTACTGCATATAGTCTATAGCATAGTGAGAGCTACTGTATATAGTATATGGTCTATGAAATGATGGACTACTGCATATAAACTATATCAGGAGTTCCCAACCTTTTTGTACTCTAGAGCACAAACCACCTAATTTTAATCGACAAACTCATTCCCCCAACTTCTCATTTTCTCATAATTTATTTTCTAATATTCATAATTTATTAATAAATAAATTAAATAATAAAAAATCATGTTTAAAAATAATTAAATTATTAATCAAATTGCATACACAGATAGAAATTTATTTACAAAACGTAAACAAAGTAAAAAAAACACAAATACAAAGAAAACATTTTATAAAAAATATATTATCAATATGTTAATGTGATCTTTGGCTTTGCATATCATTGGTCAGTGCCTCATAATTAGAAGAGTATGAGGAAAATCATGTTAGCAAATAATCATAAAGATGCTGATCAGTGAGTCGAGATCTATTTCTTGATTTTATTATTTCATGTTTGAAAACAATGATTCGCATAAATATGTAAACCGAAAAAATTGTTCATTTTTATATGCAATTTTTTTTTAAAATTGAAACTTTTCTCTGTCCACTGTATTCCAAAAGTCCTATGATATGAAGGATGTTAGAAAAATATAATTCTTAAGGTCAAAAATATTTAACTCTAGAAATTTTGTCTTACCTTGAACAAAATCTGCAATACATGCGGCTATTTCCATTATATTTATTTGGCGAGTAAAAGAATTGATACAGAAGGAAACAATTGGCTCGATATGTGTAAACTACAAAAATCTCTCAACAAACTGTTTTTTTGAACACTTGAAGATGCCTAATAAATAATGACCCGCTGGGTTCATTGTTACAAGCATTTTCTTCATATGTGGGAAATGGTCGAGAGAATTGATCTGCAGATGTGATATCAACAAATCCAATTTAGCTTTAAATGACCATACATAACTTATCATTTTAGCTATGTTTTTGTTTTTCCCCTGCAACTCCAAATTTAAAGGATTCAATTTTTCCATGTCTGTGAAAAATCCCAAATCAATCAGCCAGCAGGAGTGAGCTAGTTAATCATATCATCATAGGTTACTTTGTTATCGTTTATAAATGTTTTTATTTCTTCAATTAAACTAAAAAATCTTGTAAGAACATTCCCTTTACTGAGCCAACGTACTTCAGTATGCAGAATAAGATCGTATTCTTTATCTTCAGTATCTTCTAACAGGGCCTTGAAAAGTTGGTGTTGCAAAGCAGCTGCTCGAATAGAATTGATTATTTTTTTGTAAATATTTTCATAACGTGTTCAAATGTCAATATTTAACAACACAGAGCTTCCTGGTGGATAATACAGTGGTAGGACATAAAGTTTGAAAATGATTCATCTTTCTTGCAGAGGGCAATAAATCCTTTGTTTTTAGCTACCATTGCTGGTGCCCCATCGGTGGTTATCACAGACAGCTTGAGCACATTTATTGACTTGGTGTATGTTCTGAATGTATTATAAATATCCTTATCCCTTGTTTGTCCTTTCATAGGTAATATTTATTGTAACATATCTTCTTTTACTGTGAAGTTACTAAATACCATTCTCACCATAACTGCTAACTGTGCAGTGTCTGATATATCTATTGACTCGTCAAATTGCTGTGAGAACCAGTCACATATTTCCAATTCAGTCTTTAACGAGTTTGTATGTATGTTAAAATTGAATGTATTCTTCTTGTGACGTTGTCATTTGACAACTGTAAGTCTTGTATTGCTGAGACAATCTCACGTTTCTTAGAAAATCCACCAAACAAACAATCGGCACCAGTAAAAAATAGTTCCTGAAACAACTCACCATCAATGAAAGGTTTCTTCTTTTGTGCGAGCATGTGAGAAATTTTGAAAGAAGCAATGGTGGCCTTTTTAGAATTTTCCACATGTCTAGGAAAACAGTCTGTTGTGCAGTTAGACTTGATTTTAGTTGACGTATTTTTTTCTTTCTTACTTCAGATTTAAGTGGATAATTCACATCAAAAGTGGCATGAATTGTCTGAAAGTGTCGTTCAACATTATGTTTTTTCGGCACTGCAATGCTACTACCACACAACAAACAAACGCATTTATTTTTCAAATTAACAAAACAATATGATTCCTCCCAGTCAGTGTTAAAATTATAGGTTGTTGTCTTTTACTCGGTCCACTCATTTTAGGGCTAAAAAATAAATGTATAATAAATAGTATTTGAACTACAAGATAATATCAATGATATAGCACAAGTATGTTGTACATTAAATGCATAAATGTATTATAACAAGGACTATAACTATCCCCACAATCATAATAGATTATTGCTTTTTAATATAATAGATTACGCACCTCGCTTTTAGCCTGTTAAAACATATACAGAAGGAATATCAAAACTCCTAATTCGTGTTTCGTCAGACGAAGATGTCTCCTAGCTAACTGTCGCGACACGAACGGGCGCAGCAATCGCAATCACAATGACAACAACGCGGTTCCAGAAGGGGAATACTATTTGCACATCACTCCGTGTACACTTCGAAAACCCGAAGTGAGCCGAAGATCACCGGAACAATCAGAGTCATGTGCCATGTGTTTTGGCACCTTCGGCATTCATCGGCTCAGGTCAGTTCGTGGCCTTCGTTTACTTCCAATTTTCTGCGTGTAAAAGGAGTGATGTGCAAATAGCACTCACCATTCCAGGCTAGCGTGAAGAGTGCAGTCTGGCTCGGTTTTAGACAAGTACTGTCAGCAAAGGAATCACTCATACATAAAATATCGCAAACATAAGAACATATTTTATAAACCTAGGCACTCAAAAAAATTAAAACTCTATCAAATAAATAAAAATAATTCACATTTTTATGAAAAAAATATGTTTCTGTCGAATAGTGCCGGGCACATACGAATCGTTCCGCAGGCGGGCACGGGGTTGGGAACCTATGGTCAAAAGCATAGTGTGAGCTACTGTATATAGTATATGATCTATGAAATGATGGATTATTCCACATTATTTAGGACTTTTTGGGTCATTGTACAAAGTCCATAAAATCTGGGATTTTCTTTTATAAATTTAATATAATACTTAAGTTTAGTGCATATTGTCTATGAAATAATGGATTTCTGCACACAGTAGCATACTACATACTGCATATATTGTCTATTAAATGGTGTATTACAAAATATAGTCTTTTAAATTGTGGAATACTGCAAATAGAAATGGTGAAGAACAGAACAGAATATAGTCTATAAAAGTTAAGTTTTGATTACAGTCTTTCAAATAATGAAGTGCTAAATATAGTCTATGAAATGAGGTCCTAACGCATATAATTAAAATAATTCTGGACAGCCCCATATGTTCAATAAAATACTGGACTCATTCTAGTTTTATAAACTATTGGTTGTTAGCAATGAAACAAAATTGTACCAGTAGGTGATACCAGAAAGCGACAAGTCTTTTAGTTATATTTTAATTTTTACTCAAAATTTATTAGCTAATGTATTTTAATTAGGGTTGTTAACGATTAATTTATATTTAATCGTTAATTTTTGAAAATCTAAATAACACTAGAATGTCTCCTTTATATGTCATCATTTAACAAACTACGCAAAAAGACAAGTGTGTTGACATTATTTGGTTCAAGTGATGAGCGGGTCTAATTGACAATATAACCAGCAGAGCTGAACAATCATTCACATGGAACTGAGGTAACTGGTATGCACAAAACGGTCTTTGCAAGGAATGACATTATCGGATATCAGTGTTCATTAAGCTTCCAACATTGTAGAGGGTTAATGGATTCAGGAACTTTAATCTGCATTTGTAACGCAGTAATTCATCAGAAGAGCTGTCGTCATTTTCTGTCTCTGAGTCAGAATCCATTATTGCCATATTAGCGTAGGGGTCGTCCATAAATTATGTTACGCTATTTTTGAATATTGTAAACTCCCCCTCCCCCTGTCACAAATGTCGGACCCCCTCCCGCCCCACAGTACGTCACACTTTCGAACAAAAATATGTTTATTAACAAAATTATTAAAATTTAATTTAAAACACCGTGACGTCACACATGGCTGCGACCCCCTCCCCCTGTCACAAACTGTCACACTTTCTTACACCCCTCCCCCCCATCTGGAGCGTGTCGTACTTTATGGACGGCCCATTATCTTATCTTATCTTATCTGTTGCAGAAGCTCCTTCTATACAGAAGATTATTGAGTGCTACGCTTATCCTTGGTTAGTGATTGTGTTTAGTCCCTGCATTTTCATTAGAGATTTAAATGTTGACAAAGTGTTAGTTTTCCTGATTTCTTCAGGCAACCCATTCCACGACCGAATTCCAGACGGGAAGAACGAAAATTTGTATGTGTTTGTTCTTGCACACGGAATAATAAAGGTGTCATAGGTGAGGTTCGAACCAACCCGCACCCCCTAGCGTCACCTGTGATTCTACTTTAAACACAAAATCTGTGAGTTCATGTTATTTAAAGTAATAGTTAAACCACGTCAAAACTTCATTTCTTGGGAAAACCCCAAAATAAGAAACAAATCGGATTTTCCCAAAAAATATTTAGTGAAGAACAGTGCTTCTCCAACTTTTTGGTATGGCGGACCGGCAGGGATTTTTTCATTGCTCTAGGGACCGGTGCACTTTTTTACCAGTACTGACGTGGTAGCGAAATTTAATTGATTTTATTTTATTTGTTTCATTTTATATACTATTTCCGAAAAAAATTGACACATTCTTTAGGGTTAGGATTAATGGTTAAAAATGAAGAATAGTAGTAGTAGTTAAATTGTTCTGCCCTTTCTTGATAATTTCTGCGGACCGGCGGCGGATGACCTACGGACCGGCACCGGTCCGCGGACCACCACTTTGAGAAGCACTGGTGTAGAAGGCATAATGTTTTCGGCATATGAATATTACCTGACACTGACATGTCTGGTGGAAAAAAAAGCGGAGTGATTATTCACACAGCTGTGGAATATTGTCTAGCTTTATTCACGAATTACGCATGCGCATTAGTGTCCATTTAAAATACTTGATTGCTAGACATAAGATCACTTGGTTCTTGTTTTTAATACCTTGGATGTCTTGCGTAAAATTGCAAAATTCATTGAAATTTGGCTAGCGTCAGGGTATTTTCGTATTTATTTTCAAATTAAAATGTCCCTGAGCTGGTAGGGTTATTTTTACCTAACGGGTCAAAGAAAATAAAATCCCGTTATCATATGTTACTGATACAGTAATCGCCATTTTGTTGGTGACTTCAGACTTTTGAAGAGACTAGACTGGTTACAAAAGGTAGGATATTATTCATTATAGTCAAAAATGTATTTTTGTTTCTATATCATTGTACTTTTTTTTAAATACTTGATTTGGGTAGAGAGAAGAGGCATCGCTAGAGTTGGTGCTCTACACATTTCTCTGTTGCCCTGATGATGTTCAAGCCAGTAGACTCAAAAAGTTACAAACTGATGCTAAATGTCAAGGCATCAACATCAATCTCTAATTGTCTTTTACCGTCAATTGGATAAATAGAAACTCCAAGGGATTCGATCATTTGCTAAGAAAATTCTCATTTTTTTTGGTTCGATATATTTGTGTGAGCAGACATTCTACGTTATTAAATTTAACAAGAACCGTGTGAAGACCAGAATAAAAGACTTTCACCTGCGTGATATCAGAGGTATCAAAACCATTAACATTAAGTCTGACCTCACCTATTTACTGCATGCAAAATCTCAGTTTCACCCTTCACATTATAATTGTGTAATATAAACTTCTCAACCTATTTCGTTTTTGTTTATTATTTTAATCCGGCCCCAGAATATCTTTACTTCTACGAATATGGCCCGCCATGCAAAAATTCAATAAAAAGAGGTGAAACCAAATTTAAATATTGCATGTTTACTTTATTAGACACGGGCAGACTCGGAATTGGTCTTTAGGGTGAGTATTGACATGGTGGCATGATGGGCTACAGCAATAGTTGACAACAACTCTAGGGGCGCCTCTGTGTGGTAAGTAGTGACATGGTGGCATGATGGGCTACAGCAATAGTTGACAACAACTCTAGGGACGCCTCTGTGTGGTAAGTCGGTACAGGGTGACATATTGGGCTACAGCAAAAGTTGACAGCAACTCTAGGGACGCCTCTGTGTGGTAAGTCGGTACAGGGTGACATATTGGGCTACAGCAATAGTTGACAGCAACTCTATGGACGCCTCTGTGTGGTAAGTAGTGACATAGTGACATGATGGGCTACAGCAATAGTTGACAACAACTCTAGGAACGCCTCTGTGGGGTAAGTAGTGACAGGGTGATATGATGGGCTACAGCAATAGTTGACAACAACTCTAGGGACACCTCTGTGTGGTAAGTAGTGACAAGGTGATATGATGGGCTACAGCAATAGTTGACAACAACTCTAGGGACACCTCTGTGTGTTAAGTTGGTACAGGGTGACATATTGGGCTACAGCAAAAGTTGACAACAACTCTAGGGACACCTCTGTGTGGTAAGTAGTGACATGGTGGCATGATGGGCTACAGCAATAATTGACAACAACAGTAGGGACACCTCTGTGTGGTAAGTCGGTAAAGGGTGACCTTATGAGCTACCACACTGGATGACAACAATCCAAGCGACGCCTCTGTGTGGTAATTGTGAGGGGGTATTAACATGAGCCACCACAATGGGTAACACCAATCCTATTCACGCCTCTGTGTGGCACAAACCCTAGTGACCATCTGTGTGACACAAACTCTAGTGACGCCTATGTGTGGCACAAATCCTAGTGACCATCTGTGTGACACCAACCCTATTGACGCCTCTGTGTGGTAAGTCATTAAGGGGTGACAACATAAGGTACCACAATAGGTGACACCAACCCTAGTGACGCCTCTGTGTGGCACAAACCCTAGTGACGCCTCTGTGTGGCACAAACCCTAGTGACCATCTGTGTGACACAAACCCAAGTGACGCCTCTGTGTGACACAAACCCTAGTGACGCCTCTGTGTGACACAAACTCTAGTGACGCCTCTGTGTGGCACAAACCCTAGTGACGCCTATGTGTGGCACAAACCCTAGTGACGCCTATGTGTGGCACAAACGCTGGTGACGTCTCTGTGTGGCATGTCGTGAAGGGGTGAAATCATGAGCTAATTGACTGGATGACACAAACCCTAGTGATGCCTCTGTGTGGCACAAGCCCTAGTAACGCCTCTGTATGGTAAGTTGTGAGTGGGTACATGAGCCACCACAATGGGTAACACCAATCCTATTCACGCCTCTGTGTGGTAAGTCATTAAGGGGGAAGGGCAACATAAGCTATCGTACTGGGTGACACCAACCCTATTGACGCCTCTGTGTGACACAAACCCTAGTGACGCCTCTGTGTGACACAAACACTAGTGACGCCTCTGTGTGACACAAACCCTAGTGACGCCTCTGTGTGACACAAACACTAGTGACGCCTCTGATTGGCATGTCATGAAGGGGTGACATCATGAGCTAATTCACTGGGTGACACAAACACAAGTGACATCACTGTGTGACACAAACCCCAGTGACGCCTCTGTGTGACACAAACCCTAGTGAAGCCACTGTGTGACACAAACCCTTGTGACGCCTCTATGTGACACAAACCCTAGTGACGCCTCTGTGTGGCACCAAACCTAGTGACGCCTTTGTGTGGCACCAACCCTAGTGACGCCTCTGAGTTACACAAACCCTAGTGACGCCTCTGTGTGGCACAAACCCTAGTGACGCCTCTGTGTGACACCAACACTAGTGACGCCTCTGTGTGGCACAAACCCTAGTGACGCCTCTGTGTGTCACAAACCCTAGTGACGCCTCTGTGTTGCATGTCGTGAAATGGTGAAATCATGAGCTAATTCACTGGGTGACACAAACCCTAGTGAAGCCTCTGTGTGACACAAACCCAAGTGACGCCTCTGAGTGACACAAACCCTAGTGACACCTCTGTGTGACACAAACCCTACTGACGCCTCTGTGTGACACAAAAAATAGTGACGCCACTGTGTGGCACAAACCCTAGTGACGCCTCTGAGTGACCCATCCTAGTGACGCCTCTATGTGGAACAAACCCTAGTGACGTCTCTGTGTGAAACAAACCCTAGTGACGCCTCTGTGTGACTCAAACCCCAGTGACGCATCTGTGTGGCACAAACCCTAGTGACGTCTCTGTGTGACACAAACCCTAGTGACGCCTCTGTGTGACACAAACCCTAGTGACGCCTCTGTGTGACACCAACCCTAGTGACGCCTTTGAGTGGCATGTCGTGAAGGGGTGAAATCATGAACTAATTCACTGGGTGGCACAAAACCTAGGGAAGCCTCTGTGTGACCCATCCAAGTGACGCCTCTGTGTGGCACAAACCCTAGTGACGACACTGGGTGACAAAAACCCTAGTGACGCCTCTGTGTGACACAAACCCTAGTGACGTCTCTGTGTGACACAAACCCCAGTGACGCCTCTGTGTTGCATGTCGTGAAGGGGTGAAATCATGAACTAATTAACTTGGTGACACAAACCCTAGTGACGCCTCTGTGTGACACAAACCCTAGGGACGCCTCTGTGTGACACAAAGCCTAGTGACGCCTCTGGGTGACACAAACCCTAGTGACGCCTCTATGTGACACAAACCCCAGTGACGCCTCTGTGTGGCACAAACCCTAGTGACGCCTCTGTGTGGCATGTCGTGAAGGAGTGAAATAATGAGCTAATTCACTGGGAGACACCAACCTTAGTGACGCCTCTGTGTAACCCATCCTAGTGACGTCTCTGTGTGTCAAAAACCCTAGTGACGTCTCTGGGTGACACAAACCCTAGTGATGCCTCTGTGTGGCACAAACCATAGTGACGCCTCTGTGTGGCAAAAACCCTAGTGACGACTCTGTGTGACCCATCCTAGTGACGCCTCTGTGTGGCACAAACCCTAGTGACGCCACTGGGTGACACAAACCCTAGTGACGCCTGTGTGACAAAAACCCTAGTGACGTCTCTGTGTGGCACAAACCCTAGTGACGCCTCTGTGTGGCATGTCGTGAAGGGGTGAAATCATGAACTAATTAAATGGGTGACACAAACCCTAGTGACGCCTCTGGGTGACACAAACCCTAGTGACGCCTCTGTGTGAAACAAACCCTAGTGACGCCTCTGTAGGGCACAAACCCTAGTGATGCCTCTGTGTGACACAAACCCTAGTGACACCTCTGTGTGGCATGTCGTGAAGGGGTGAAATCATGAACTAATTCATTGGGTGACACAAACCCTAGTGACGCCTCTGTGTGGCACAAACCCTAGTGACGTCTCTGTGTGGCACAAACCCTAGTGTCGCCTCTGTGTGGCACAAACCCTAGTGACGTCTCTGTGTGGCACAAGCCCTAGTGACGCCTCTGTGTGGCATGTCGTGAAGGGGTGAAATCATGAACTAATTAACTGGGTGACACAAACCCTATTGACGCCTCTGGGTGACACAAACCCTAGTGACGCCTCTGTGTGACACAAACCCAAGTAACGCCACTGTGTGGCACAAACCCTAGTGACGCCTCTGTGTGGCAGAAACCCTAGTGACGCCTCTGTGTGGCACAAACCCTAGTGACGCCTCTGTGTGGCACAAACCCTAGTGACGCCTCTGTGTGGCACAAACCCTATTGACGCCTCTGGGTGACACAAACCCTAGTGACGCCTCTGTGTGGCGAAAACCCTAGTGACACCTCTGGGTGACACAAACCTTAGTGACGCCTCTGTGTGGCACAAACCCAAGTGACGCCACTGGGTGACAAAAACCCTAGTGACGACTCTGTGTGGCACAAACCCTAGTGACGTCTCTGTGTGGCACAAACCCTAGTGACGCGTCTGTGTGGCATGTCGTGAAGGGGTGAAATCATGAACTAATTAACTGGGTGACACAAACCCTATTGACGCCTCTGGGTGACACAAACCCTAGTGACGCCTCTGTGTGACACAAACCCAAGTAACGCCTCTGTGTGGCACAAACCCTAGTGACGCCTCTGTGTGGCACAAACCCTAGTGACGCCTCTGTGTGGCACAAACCCTAGTGACGCCTCTGTGTGGCACAAACCCTAGTGACACCTCTGTGTGGCACAAACCCTATTGACGCCTCTGGGTGACACAAACCCTAGTGATGCCTCTGTGTGGCACAAACCCTAGTGACACCTCTGGGTGACACAAACCCTAGTGACGCCTCTGTGTGGCATGTCGTGAAGGGGTGAAATCATGAACTAATTAAATGGGTGACACAAACCCTAGTGACGCCTCTGGGTGACACAAACCCTAGTGACGCCTCTGTGTGAAACAAACCCTAGTGACGCCTCTGTAGGGCACAAACCCTAGTGATGCCTCTGTGTGACACAAACCCTAGTGACACCTCTGTGTGGCATGTCGTGAAGGGGTGAAATCATGAACTAATTCATTGGGTGACACAAACCCTAGTGACGCCTCTGTGTGGCACAAACCCTAGTGACGTCTCTGTGTGGCACAAACCCTAGTGTCGCCTCTGTGTGGCACAAACCCTAGTGACGTCTCTGTGTGGCACAAGCCCTAGTGACGCCTCTGTGTGGCATGTCGTGAAGGGGTGAAATCATGAACTAATTAACTGGGTGACACAAACCCTATTGACGCCTCTGGGTGACACAAACCCTAGTGACGCCTCTGTGTGACACAAACCCAAGTAACGCCACTGTGTGGCACAAACCCTAGTGACGCCTCTGTGTGGCAGAAACCCTAGTGACGCCTCTGTGTGGCACAAACCCTAGTGACGCCTCTGTGTGGCACAAACCCTAGTGACGCCTCTGTGTGGCACAAACCCTATTGACGCCTCTGGGTGACACAAACCCTAGTGACGCCTCTGTGTGGCGAAAACCCTAGTGACACCTCTGGGTGACACAAACCTTAGTGACGCCTCTGTGTGGCACAAACCCAAGTGACGCCACTGGGTGACAAAAACCCTAGTGACGACTCTGTGTGGCACAAACCCTAGTGACGTCTCTGTGTGGCACAAACCCTAGTGACGCGTCTGTGTGGCATGTCGTGAAGGGGTGAAATCATGAACTAATTAACTGGGTGACACAAACCCTATTGACGCCTCTGGGTGACACAAACCCTAGTGACGCCTCTGTGTGACACAAACCCAAGTAACGCCTCTGTGTGGCACAAACCCTAGTGACGCCTCTGTGTGGCACAAACCCTAGTGACGCCTCTGTGTGGCACAAACCCTAGTGACGCCTCTGTGTGGCACAAACCCTAGTGACACCTCTGTGTGGCACAAACCCTATTGACGCCTCTGGGTGACACAAACCCTAGTGACGCCTCTGTGTGGCACAAACCCTAGTGACACCTCTGGGTGACACAAACCTTAGTGACGCCTCTGTGTGGCACAAACCCAAGTGACGCCACTGGGTGACAAAAACCCTATTGACGCCTCTGTGTGACACATACCCTAGTGACGTCTCTGTGTGGCACAAACCCTAGTGACGCCTCTGTGTTGCATGTCGTGAAGGGGTGAAATCATGAACTAATTAACTGGGTGACACAAACCCCTAGTGACGCCTCTGTGTGACACAAACCCTAGTGACGCCTCTGTGTGACACAAACCCTAGCGACGCCTCTGTGTGACACAAACCCCCTGTGACGCCTTTGTGTGACACAAACCCTAGTGACGCGTCTGTGTGGCACAAACCCTAGTGACGCCTCTGTGTGGCACAAACCCTAGTGACGCCTCTGTGTGGCACAAACCCTAGTGACGCCTTTGTGTGGCATGTCGTGAAGGGGTGTAATCATGAGCTAACGCACTGCGTAAAATCTACCCCAGTGACACCTCTTTGTGGTAAGTCGTGAGGGTGTGACAACATGAGCTACCACACTGGATGAAACCAAACCCATTGACACCTCTTTGTGGTAAGTCGTAAGGGTGTGACAACATGAGCTACCACACTGGATGAAATAAACCCCAGTGACACCTCTTTGTGGTAAGTCGTAAAGGTGTGACAACATGGGCTACCACACTGGATGAAACTAACCCTAGTGACAACTCTTTGTGGTTAGTCGTAAGGGTGTGACAACATGAGCTACCACACTGGATGAAACCAACCCTAGTGACGCCCCTATGTCGTTGGAAGAAGTCATGACAGATGCTGGTTTCTAGTTGAAGTTCGATGCTTTGATTTTATGAACTTCATTGTGGAGTGAAAAGAATGTTTGAAATATGTTGTAAGAAGCGCAACAAGCGCTCTGGGGTTGAGAATATTTTACTTCAGGCACAAACTACCAAAAATCCCTGACTGATTAGGATAATTATAGGGCTTTTATTAAGATAAACGTACAGGAAGTATAGAGAGAGAGAGAGAGCGTCGAAGAGAGAAAAAGTTAGATAGTGACAGAGAGAGGACAGAGAGAGAGAAAGAGAGAGAGAGAGAGAGAGAGATAAAGCATCAAGAGAGAGTGAGTGAAAGAGAAAGCGTCAAAGGGAGAAAATGAAAAACAGAGAGCGAGAAAGCGTCCTAATAAAAATTAATAATGTGTAAGAGAGATAAAAGTTATAAACAGAGGGAGAGAGATTGAGAATAAACCTGATATAGATATAGTATATGACAGGAACATAGAAATAAATATTTAGCATACAATTTAATTTAGAATTGATTTTATTAATATATCAAATAACTACCTTATTCAGAATATTGCCAAGAGCACATCCACAGTGAATTTGACATATATGACAGACAACCAGATGTCAAAGATGGCAGGTGTGACAAGAAAGATCAATCAAGTTTTTGCTCAGGTAATATTATGTTGATATAAATTTGATTGATGTACAACATATAATGAAAACTTTCTTGAACATCTTCAATATATCTCAGTTGAATTGAAATAGAGAGAAAGAGAGAGAGAGAGAGAGAGAAAGAGAGAGAGAGAAAGACGTGTGAGAAAGACATGAACCATTATAATATTGTATTATTGTAAATATAACATATTTGATTTATATCATAATTAGATCATCTTAAAGAACAAAGCCAAGAAAAAAAATAAACCAGATGACAGCCTTGAAGATGACACAGAGGACAGCCTTGAAGATGACACAGAGGACAGCCTTGAAGATGACACAGAGGACAGCCTGGAAGATGACACAGAGGACAGCCTTGAAGATGAAACAGTTGAAAGTCAGGTTGCTGAGCCAAATATCAAATGCAACAAGGAACTTTCAGATATTTTCTGTGGTAAATCTCCTTTTATATATTTGTTGATATATAACAATACAACAGTTTAATTTCAACGGCTATCATTGTTGTATCCAACATTCTATATCCACGTTTATTGGATGTTGATATATAACAATACAACAGTTTAATTTCAACGGCTATCATTGTTGTATCCAACATTCTATATCCATGTTTATTGGATGTTGATATATAACAATACAACAGTTTAATTTCAACGGCTATCATTGTTGTATCCAACATTCTATATCCACGTTTATTGGATGTTGATATAATTTTTAACATTTTACTTTTTTGACACTTTCTATGATTTAAACAAAAATGTCTCATAATTCATAATAGAAATTAATCTTTGAATCTATTGAAATGAAATAATAGACTAAATGCAATCTATTTCAATAGAGATAATAGAAGAGAGACAGGTGTAACACATGGACTAAAATGTACTTTCTTTGATGACCTTGTCAGGTACACATGAAACACAGGTGTCAGAAGGAGGAGAAGCAGATCTACACAAACATCTTGTTGGCTGTAAGAAGAATCCAGGTCACAAACAGTTTATACCTGTCAACGATTTTAACATCAATCACCTGCCTGAAGGTAACCATGACAACCTCCTAGTTGAGTTCATCAAAGCTTTAGCTGACCTCACTGTCAGGGTAGATGTTAAAATGACCAGTACAGAGAGACCAGAGTTTTGGCCAAACACCAAACTACCATATCGCATTTTATAACATGAGAGGAAGTGAAGTCATGAGAGTAGGGACTGGGAGGGTGAGTGATGTAAACATTGAAATACAACAAGGGAACTTGTCCATGTCACAAGTGTCAACACTCGGACACACCCAGCACAGTGTGGGGGAAGGTAAGGATGAACACGGCCACACACGTGGTGTTTGATGACCTTGAGGCGAGACACACCACGTGTAGATTGTTCTTTGATAGACAAGACAGTCCACTGGTCACTCTTGATGGCTGGACGGTTGGTGAGGCAGACATTGAGGAAGACTGGTGTGAGTTGAAATGTGTGACATGTGACGTAGATTTACTGAACAAACTGGACAAGATGGTGGACCACTGTAATGATCTATGGAAGAAAGTAAACAACAAATACAAGAGATGTGGAGACAAGTTGACATTGATAGTATCACATCCACATGGATGTCCTAAACAGATCTCTGTAGGACACTGGATAGACAGGTACGAGGTGAGTGATTATAAGACCAAGTACACGTACACAACATGTACATGTCCAGGCAGTAGTGGGGCTGATGTCCACCCACTGGGGTATGTTGGCTGGTTGTATGACCCATGTCCACAGTGGGGTCAACTCTGAGGGAAGAAATTTTAGTGGCGCTGGTTGGGACTGAAGCTAATATCTATAATGTAAACAATGTTATAATATTTTATATACTTTATACAAACTTGTATCAACTGTTGATTGTTGTAATAGACAACACCCTCTACCACGCCCCGTGTACACCACAACACCACGCCCCATGTACACCACAACACCACGCTCCATGTACGCCCTAACCACCAGTGTCGGCACCCTACCTCCTACATTCCCATGTACTTATGAATTATTACTAGAAAATGTTTTTATTGTTTACATTTTGACTTGATACAAACTGGTATCAAATGGACACTATTTAATAAAGCTTGACCATACCACATTTAATGCATCCACCTCACTACCATTGTCAGCACCCTCAACTACAAAGTCGGCACCCCTACCATCAGTGTCGGATCCCTTACCCTTAATTTACCCAATTTCATGTACTTATAACCTGTTAATATCAAATAAATATTTTGTTTAAAAATCCATTTTTTAAAATAACTTGTACCAAATGTTAATGACTATAAAATACAACACAGTCTATCACGCCCCATGTGCGCCCCCAATCTATCACGCCCCATGTGCACCCCCAGTCTATCACGCCCCATGTGCGCCCCCCAGTCTATCACGCCCCATGTGCGCCCCCATCTATCACGCCCCATGTGCACCCCCAGTCTATCACGCCCCATGTGCGCCCCCAGTCTATCACGCCCCATGTGCACCCCCAATCTATCACGCCCCATGTGCACCTCCAGTCTATTTTTAAAAATAAATCATCGACTATTTATATAACTTGTATAAACTATTGTTTCTTGTCATTGATAACAGCCACTTTAACGCCCCATGTGCTCCCCATCTTAATTTTTGGCACCCCTATCTCCAACAATTCCATCTAATGTATTAATAACACTATATCTTTTGTTCTCTATATAAACTTAATCATGTTTTGAAAGTTGTATTAGACTCTAATACATCAAATTATCAACACGCCTCATGTACACTCTCACCTTCCATATCGGCACCCACACCACCAACAACACGCCTCATGTACACTCTCACCTTCCATATCGACACCCACACCACCAACAACACGCCTCATGTACACTCTCACCTTCCATATCGACACCCACACCACCAACAACACGCCTCATGTACACTCTCACCTTCCATATCGGCACCCACACCACCAACAACACGCCTCATGTACACTCTCACCTTCCATATCGACACCCACACCACCAACAACACGCCTCATGTACACTCTCACCTTCCATATCGGCACCACACCACCAACAACACGCCTCATGTACACTCTCACCTTACATATCGACACCCACACCTCCAACAACACGCCTCATGTACACTCTCACCTTACATATCGACACCCACACCACCAACAACACGCCTCATGTACACTCTCACCTTCCATATCGGCACCCACACCACCAACAACACGCCTCATGTACACTCTCACCTTCCATATCGGAACCCACACCACCGACAAACATGTAACATCTTGTAATTGTATTAGAATTTCTTGTTATACTTTAATACTTTCATTTCTTTTATATTTGGACATTGTTGTATAGTAAGTTAAATGTTATATTTAATTCTATAAAAGTATTAAATACGATAGTAGTTTAAACAGTTATTTTATTGATTACCATTTTAGTATGTCTAATTTTATAAGACAAAATAAACATGTAAAAATTAATTGTTTAACTGTTTTGTATTATTATTGTTTGTGAGTTTGTTTATTTATAAATGTATTTACATAAACGGACATGTTTGCTGATATGACAATATGTGGGCGGCGTGGTCATATGTGGATTTCGGGTGTACATTATTGTGGTGTGTGGGAACATGCGGATGATATATCAATTTCTGGTAGAACCAGTTTGTTCGGTACATCAGTGTTGACAAACCTGTACTGTGATTGCTTCAGTGTGGGATATTTAAACAAATGAATCTTCTTATATCATCAGTGAATGTGTCATCATATGGATGAACTTATAAATGTGCTGTGTTAGTGCGGTTATAGAAAAACATACGTCTTAATCCTAGTGGTTAGTAATATTACATAATGTGGATAAATCTAAAAAGTGTCTGACAATGTTTGTGGTTTAATATTGAGGCTAATGGATACCCAACTTTATTATTTAGATAAAAACGTTATATGTGTTTAAAACTGACGAAGTCAAAAATAAAATACAAACAAAGTTTACATGTACATCTGTCACATCAGACATAAGTCTGTACAACAAAGTTTACATGTACATCTGTCACATCAGACATAAGTCTGTACAACAAAGTTTACATGTACATCTGTCACATCAGACATAAGTCTGTACAAAAAGTGTTATTTAATAAAGTCTATCACTACACTGATCTGATGAACTTTTAAAAACGTGTTAACATTAAACTAATGCAACCAAAAGACGACTTTATAAACATTCATCAATGCTATGAGCTAGAAATGTCGAAACGATAAAAAAAATATTTTCAAATGTGAAATTAGTGGTGCTTGCAATTCTCAAAAAATATTATTGGTACCTCTAGTTTTAACATTAGCTGTAACAGTTATCTAGTTTTAACATTAGCTGTAACAGTTATCTAGTTTTAACATTAGCTGTAACAGTTATCTAGTTTTAACATTAGCTGTAACAGTTATCTAGTTTTAACATTAGCTGAAACAGTTATCTAGTTTTAACATTAGCTGTAACAGTTATCTAGTTTTAACATTAGCTGTAACAGTTATCTAGTTTAACATTAGCTGTAACAGTTATCTAGTTTTAACATTAGCTGTAACATTTATCTAGTTTTAACATTAGCTGTAACAATTATCTTGCTTACATTTGACTAGTATCACAAAAATGCAAAACTCCAGTTGAAAAACTCAATTGTAAGTCTAAGATATGTAGGCGATCGTACAATACATTTACATTTATCTCAAAAAATCTATAAACGTTAACAACTTCATACGTTATAAAAATCTCTTTATAAAACGTACAAAAAATGTAACACCATAATGTTATCACTAACTTTAAAACAGGGGGATAGAAAACACAGTGGAAAGTAGTAATAATACATGAGCCATTAAATTCAAAATTGGAATATACAACACATACACATTTTAATATAACACTTTGATAGACATAGGGATCAGGGCCGGACTAGGACTCCGTCTTTCCGTGCAAAAAACAGAAGTATGCATGTCCTTTATAGCTGACTAAACCATTCATCCGATCGCCATGAAACTTTTGGAGACTTTTGAGTACGCTCCTGGGATGGTAATAGGCAACTTTTAAGCAAAATTTAACACTCATTGGGCACCGGGGGCCCATAATGTGATTTTTTTTTCTTATATGAGCACTTTGTATACAACAACTTGGTAGCCAATATTGAAATACTATATGGCACTAATTTCCTAATGTCCATTTCTCGGGGCTGGGGGCCCAAAATGTCTTTTTTCATAAACGTTTAAGAATTTATTCCCCATTCAAGTATTAAAGATCTAGATAAATATAGAGATATATATCCGCTATGAAATTGATTGAAATAAACAGGTGTATTGAACTTGACATGTTGCACTAATTGGGCCCTGGGGCCCTTAATGTCGTTTTTTGTGCTTATATGAGCTATATTTAAATTAGTTTATGTGATAGCTACTGAGTAAATGAATGGATCTTAACCAAAATTTGTATATAAAAAACATGGTAGCCCATATTAAAATAAAAAGGGGCACTGCACTTCTAATGTCCAATTATTCAGGGCTAGGGGCCCCCAAATGTCTTTTTTTCGTATATGTTTGAGATATTATTTGCCATTCTATTTTTAACGATCTTGAGAAATATATCCATGATGAAATCTGAATTTAAATAAACAGGTTTTCAAAATATACATCTTGAACCAAATTGGCCCGGGGGGCCCCTTAATGTATTTTTTCATTATATTGGCTATATAAAAAATTTAGTGTAAATGTTAGATATATGAGAAAATGACTGGATTTTGACTAAACTTGGTGTATAAAAACTTAAGAGCCTATATTAGATTACTATAGGGCACTGAACTCCTAATGTCCATTTTCACGGGGCTGGGGGCCCTAAATGTGTTTTTTTTTCACTAAACCTAAGCATTGTATTCCATATTCAATCTTACACGATATTGAAAAATATAGCTTGAGGACAATGGCAATAAAAATTAAATTATCACTCATTTTGGGGCCGGGGCCCTTAATATCGTTTCTTCTTTAGTAAGCTTTTTAAGTATTTATTTATTTATCCGTTTGCTAAGATACTTGGACTTTTTTTTGTAAACACTTCCGCGAAGGTTTCTGGCATAATTTATTTTAAACATACTACTCATTGGTTTATTTAATTTTATTCATTTTTATTGAGATCGTTGCAACGCACGACGGGTCTGCTAGTTATATTATAAAGAAAAAATTCGATTTGAACCCGGGTCGTAGTGAGCTTCATAACGAGTGGTTATGCTGTTCGGTGCTAGTGGGGTAGTTAAGGATATTTTGCGCGTGGGGTCAAACATTAAAAAAACGTTAAAATTTGCACTCCCGACCCTTCTTAGTTAAGGAATTTCACTTTAATATAACGTTAAAATGAGACTCATTTTGGCGCCCCTGTACCTTGGCGCCCGGAGACATATGTCACCACTGTCAAACAATTTTACGACTCCTATCGGCGCGCAGCACAAACGGGTTTAATTCTCTACGCCTTTACAGAACAGAATACTGGCTCATTGAAATGCAAAACAATAAAATAAATTTTCGATTTTTTAAATTTCGATGACTGTATGGTTACTTTAATAAACGCACCTTGTAAATAATAAATATCTGAACCAGCGCTATGAGCTACACTTGGCCTGTTGTGTACCCTAGAATCCTAGGTCACTGAAACAGAACGATAAAAAAAAGACCGTCCTGCCGTTAATTATTGAAACTTAAAATTTGATTGACCTGGTGAATTTTTTATGACAATCTACACCTTAAACGTAATTTATCTAATATGTTTCTCAGTTATTTTGTTTTATTTAATTTTGTAGAGAACCAAAATATTTGCTTGACTTCTCAGTACTGACATACCAAAACTGGCTGAAACTAATGTGTCATCGATCATGCTGCTTTTAGTCACTTATAGGCCTAGATAATATTGAAATAGAGGACATTTTCTGTGTATCACAATGTGAGGTCTATTAATTTTCTTCTATTGTTTTTATTCTACAGGTTTTATATGACAACTAACTTATTATCTGACTAAAAATATTATTTTTAGTCCATCGCTCAATCCCCGCAACAAAATTAGCCGTGACCTAATTTTCATTTGTTCTTTGTTAATAGTTGTAGCCAGTGCATGTACTGTACTTATACTTGCTAGTAATGTGCAGTATGCTTTGTCTGGTTATTTACAAAAACTTTGAACACTTTTTTTAATATTCCTGTATATCATGAGATAATTATTAATTAAAATTAGAAAAAGGCCTCCAAGAAAAAGTTAACAAAAATTGCATTGTTTTCAAAATTATAATGTGAAATTATCTTGAGCGCAGGATTTGAATAAAAATATTTTACGTCAAACATGAACTTTCATTATTTCGACACTTTCTATAAAAGCTTTGTCCTCCATGTGTAATGAACATCTACATCGTAAAATGTAATGAGATGGCCAGGAAATTCAGTTTGAATTTCATTTTGCATAGCTTATTTAACATTTACTTATTATTAATTAGTTTATCAATCAATTTTTATTTTATTTTGTGGGTGGGGTAGAAATGTGGATTTTGTTTAATTTGTTGCTTATATTTTGTCCTAAGAGATTCCGTTTAAATGCATCTCTCTGTGATGAGCATCTGTAATAAATTGCCAGGAAATTAACATCGTTCATTAGTATCAGAGTTGAACTAAATATCATTGATAGAGAGTTGCGATTAATTACTTTCAAATTGTGCTGCAAATTTTATTCAATGTCATGAGTAATTTTTATTTTTATTTTGGTATTTTGCATCTGTTGGCTTAAATTTTCTCTTTTAACTTTTGTATTTCGGCGAATTTTAATTTTCATTGTTTCTTAAATTACAGAATGTCAGACCGAAAAAAGAAATGATCTGGTAGCCAGTTTAGGTAACGAAGATTAAATGCAAAAACATCCTTTAAAAACAAGATGTGGCTTTGGGAAAGTTTTTAAAAAGTAATTCTAGGCCACGTAAAAGTGAAGAGAATAAATATGATTTGGACAGCATTGAAGTTGAGGACAATGTTGCTCCAACAGAGCAATGTTCATCAATTTCTGCATGCTCGTCTTACACACAGGTACATAATCGTGTCAAGCAACTAGAAGACAAAGAGAAAGAAAAGAGAGAGGTAGAGAATGCATCACATTTGCAGATGGAGACAGATGAAAATCGTCCTGATACTTTGGTTTTGAACTCTGGTCCAGGGGTATGGCCTGAAAGTGTTTCTGATGTAGAAAAATTTGTCTTTCGAAAGCAGGCCCGGCGTCTCCTATGTACAAGTTTGATTTCCCGTCCGATACGTGCGGACGTAGGTTCACATCAAACAACTATATAAGACATCTTAGCAATTGGAGAGAAAATCAATGTGTGAAATTGGTGTGTGCACTCTGTAGCCAAAGATTCAGTTTTTTGTGCTTCTCCTGCAAACTTTTTGCAACAGTGACATCTTCTTCGTTAGCAGATGATGGGCATCTGGACTACTTACACAAATAAAACAATTTACATTTCTTTGTTCTGTTGTGATATGGTATGAGGTACTAAACCACGTCAATCCCATCAGTAAACTCATGCAGAGCAAAAATTATAATATAGCATTGGCAATAAAACTTTTGTTAAGTTCAAAACATTTTTTTTAACAATTTGTGATTGGACAATAACTTCCATGCCATCCATGTTGATGTAGGTGAAGTGGCATCCGAAATAGATGTCGATAAAAAATTTTTAGTCAATACCAAGACACCGAGTTCGTCAGAAGAAAAGACAGTTTGATGAAAATCGGGATGAGCCCATAATTGATGAACAGGAAAAATACAAAATTGATTTTTTTACCACCTTGTTGACACAGCAATCAAATCTTTAGAACAAAGATTTCTTCAGTTGCAAAATCACAACAGTTACTTCTGTTTTCTATATAATATATATGAACTAAAAAGAGGTGAGTTCTTCTATAATTTTGGAAAAATTGCAAAGATTTAGAAACCATTTTAAACTGATGGAGAATCATCGGATATAAATAGCAGGGAATTTTGTGATGAAATATCAGTGTTGTGTTCTCTATTGGAAAAAGATTTATTGCCCTTGGAAGTTGTGAAATTCATAACAAAAATGAATAATGATCCAAACTTGAGCATTGCTTTAAGAATCGCATCCGTGAAACGTAGTTTTTGGAAACTAAAACTAATCAAGAACTATTTGAGAACAACAACATCCCAAACAAGATTGTCAGACCTCACTATATTAGCAATTGAGTATTACCTTAGCAACAGCTTTGATGTTTCTAAATTGATTAAGGAATTCCCTGAACTAAAAGTTCGTAGGAAAAAAAATTGTCTGAAATACTCATAATAATTGTTTCTTTTTTTAAATAAAGCATTAAGCAAATATTTATAACTAGTATCTTTGTTAATTTCGAAGTTGCAGTGTTTTTTATATGTTGTTGTTTTTTTGTTATTTTTTTACGTTTGCTAAAAATATTTTTAAAAGCCTTATGCCCTTGTTTAGAATACTTCTATTTTATTATATAGGGGCGCAATTTTTTACTTTTGTACGGAGTGGTTCAAGGGCTAGGTCCGGCCCTGTAAGGATAAAAATTACTTGCCTTGTTTCATATGCAAGGGAAAAAAACATACAATTTCTCGTTCGTGCCGTCTTGCATTGCTTATCTATATAAACCATAAAAACCAACATGTTAATACAATTCAAATTTTTATAAAATGCAAGTTTAAACACAAAAGGAAGTCATTTTATTGCATACGTCCTTAAAAAATTACAGCATCTCTCCTGTGATTTTTCTGTCCATATCCAGTCCATCTCTTTTATCAAATTCCCAGTTTATACTTTATTGTTCCTCATCTCAGTGGCTATTTGTCTTTTTTTACCAGTCTCATACATCGTGCGTACATTCCATGCTCCAATGACGGTGGTGGTCCTGGTAGAGATGATGGACGTCGGCCTAATAGCTTCAAGTTTCTGACTTTCACCGTTTTTGCGTCATGCATTTCTAATTCTATATATACATTCCACATAACTTCATCGGCGTTTTAAAACCGATATCTTTTTTTTAAAACAATAAATAATAATGGACTTGTCTCTTCATTTGTCGTCTTGACTGAAAAATAAGCAAGAGAATCAATTAACTTTTTTTATTAGTTCAAGAAAGGGCGCAGTGGTCTCGCCTGGACTGAGGCTAGATAGGGTCACGGGTTCTAGCCTAGATACTGGCAAGGCCCTCGGGGCATTGTGCTAGCCCTCACATTGCCCTTCTCGTTATTGGTGGCTCAATTAAACTTGTGAGCGCTACTTTACATGCCCCATATACCGTCATGGTCTGAAAAGAGGGTTTTTATTATTATTATTTTTTTTAGTTCAGTTATAAGGCTCATAATCTGCACGCAGTTTATTCGGACACGAGTGAGGAAAAAATAAAACAACAATAAACAAACAGGCAAAAAAACAAACAAACCAAATTGTTGAACTGACAAAATTTTTATTCAATTTATTTCCCTCCGGTCACTTTTAAAGTAAATAAGTTACAAGTTACATATAATAAAAAAATTGTTGTTACTTTAACATGAGTTTTTGCTTTTAACCATTAAATTTTTCACACAAAAAAGAAAGTGATTATCGTTCAAATCTAAAATACATTATTTGAAAAAAATATTTTACATTTCAAACAATTCACAAAGTTGGTTTCAAGGTATAAGAATCACTGATCACAAATGTTGGTGTCAAGGTATGAGAATCATATGTGTCACAATGTGGTATGTGGACTAAAAGTGTTACATAGCTATAGGTGGCCTGTGTCACAATGTGGCATGTGGACTAAAATGTTACATAGCTATAGGTGGCCTGTGTCACAATGTGGCATGTGGACTAAAATGTTACATAGCTATAGATGGCCTGTGTCACAATATGGTATGTGGGCTAAAAGTGTTACATAGATATAGGTGGCCTGTGTCTAAACTAGTCTATACACATCGACAGCAAGCATGTATAAACTATATTACCACATTAAAAGAAAAACTTTAAATATACACAACACTCACAGACAGAATGACTGCGAGTCTCTCTATAAAATAGTTGCATGATCGCTTTCGGATTAGTAAAGTCAGTTTCAGAAATTGGCGGTGATCACTGCAGAAATTCATAGCACGGATTACTTTCATCTATGTTCTGCATCAAAGAATTTTGGCAATCTGTAAAAAATATTGTTATATTAAAAGGATTCAATCTTTCGTCTTAAGTTGACGCTGGTATGACACTTATGCATAACTGTATGTTAGAGATTAAACATTAGTTCAGAAATTGTCTATTTTCAACTCGTTTTTAATTTTCCTGCTTGAGAGCAGTTAAAATTTATTGAGTAATTTTATTCTCAACAAACAACTTTTTTTATAACATACCCTACAAATAGACAAATGTGGCTAGAATCAGTTGGAAAAGTCTTATTTGCTGGTGAGTGAACATTGACTTCGGCATCTTAGAAGTTTTCTTTGTCTTTGTGCATTAATTGAGTTATCTGCCTTAGTTATATAACCGGCTGTCGTGAACGTTTTAAGAAGTGCAATAAGCTGTCTTAAATTAACGAAGAATTTAAAAAATAGCTTATAACATAAATCCTTCTCAATATACCTACATATTACATATTGACTCGTATCTGTTATTAAATTTTTATGAAATTCGTCCCCCAATCGCTATTTTATGACAAGGGCTATTCAAAGGTTAAGTTTAAACAAATTAAAGCATTGAAGCTATCGTTATCATTTTCATCACATCCTTTACCACATTTATCAAGTTAATTACTACGTTTCTCAAGTACTTACCACTTTTGTC
>CALYLW010002695.1:0-27938 GCA_944989445.1 Ampullaceana balthica | reverse complement strand
TACCATGTTTATCAAGTTCGGAACAACGTTTGTCAAGTTTGTTACAATGCTAATAAACACTGTTACAAAGTTATCAAAATTCGTTATAATGTTTGTGAAGTTCATTAATATAATTGTAAGGTTTGTTATCACTTTTGTAAAAGTAGATTTCTAATTTTAAAACATGTTAAGAAGACCTACAGTAGCACCACGGTATACATCTATTAAGGAATAAGTCCAACTTGTTATACGTTCTGTTTGGTGAAAGTCCGAGGTTATAGTGCGGATTAAGGACGAATACCGAGGTACCACTGTAGTTGATGTGAATACCGAGGTACCACTGTAGTTGATGTGAATACCGAGGTACCACTGTAGTTGATGTGAATACCGAGGTACCACTGTAGTTGATGTGAATACCGAGGTACCACTGTAGTTGATGTGAATACCGAGGTACCACTGTAGTTGATGTGAATACCGAGGTACCACTGTAGTTGATGTGAATACCGAGGTACCACTGTAGTTGATGTGAATACCGAGGTACCACTGTAGTTGGTGTGAATACCGAGGTACCACTGTAGTTGATGTGAATACCGAGGTACCACTGTAGTTGATGTGAATACCGAGGTACCACTGTAGTTGATGTGAATACCGAGGTACCACTGTAGTTCATGTGAATACCGAGGTACCACTGTAGTTGATGTGAATACCGAGGTACCACTGTAGTTCATGTGAATAAAGCAAATAGTTTTAAATATTACATCACTCCCACCAAATGAAACAATATTATTTTTTTAACAAATTAAATCCTCTAATTTGTAAAGTTATATTAGCATATATTTAAAACTTATCTCGACCAATAGCATGTTATTGATTACTACAATTAATATCATGTTATTGATTACTACAATTAATATCATGTTATTGATTACTACAATTAATATCATGTTATTGATTACTACAATTAATATCATGTTATTGATTACTACAGTTAATATCATGTTATTGATTACTACAATTAATATCATGTTATTGATTACTACAATTAATATCATGTTATTGATTACTACAATTAATATCATGTTATAGATTACTACAATTAATATCATGTTATTGATTACTACAATTAATATCATGTTATTGATTACTACAATTAATATCATGTTATTGATTACTACAATTAATATCATGTTATTGATTACTACAATTAATATCATGTTATTGATTACTACAATTAATATCATGTTATAGATTACTACAATTACTATCATGTTATTGATTACTACAATTAATATCATGTGTGGCGAGAAAGATGTGTATCTTTGTTTTGCAAGTTGTCTAGGGGTGTAATGTTTAAATATCACCCTCCCGCTCACAGCATATAACTTTAGTGATCTCTCTCAATCGATAATCAACAGACCAAGGGTTGAAAAATGTAAAAATAAATTTATTTACACAATTTATACAATAGTGGAAACTGGTTCCAAATGATAATAGTGATACAACAAATTAACTGTCCCTTCTTTGGCCTAGCTTTATCAGCATTAAGGCTATGTCTTGTAACCTTATGATTTATGGTGTGGGTACTTAAATGCAATGGATTCGTCGCGCCCCGCTCCGTGTGGCGGTTGGTTCTGCACGCTCCCCTTGTCAGTTTGTGCGATTAAGCGTTCAGCTTGGTAGCTCTGCCCTACACAAGGCTCCGTCCGTGCTGGAGTGTGTAGTTGGTTCTGCAGGTTCCCTCTAGCTGAATCGTTCGGCTCCTTGGGCTCGGTAGGCTGCTTCTCCTATGGCCCAGGTGACTTCGGTAATCACGGAAGTGTGAATAACCGGCTTCTGTACGTGTAGTGTGGGTACACATACAGGCTTCGACATACGCAGTGTGCGTTTGTCAGCGTCAGTTTTACGTTAGACGTAATAACTGGTAACTGCTGAGTTGTCTTCCTCAGGTTGCTGTCGATAGGTGCAGGGATGAGGTAGGGTGTCAGATCCAAGTCGCTTGGAACAGCTGTGTGTCCAGTTCTTGGTCCGAGTATTAACGACACTTCTGTCCCGGTACTGTCGGGTGCCCAGAAGCCAGACTAAAAATAGAAAAACATACATGGGTAGTTTCCCCACTTTGTCTGTTTTAATCCATTCTTCTGGCTACCGAGCCTTCAGAGCAGGGTGCCAAAAGGGGATCAAAATAGATTCACATAAACAAATTATCATCTAATATATTACATAACACGAGACTGAAATTAGGACCTGATCTCTACCACCACGGGTGCAGATCTTTCTGGCTAACACCTCATAAGTGGATTGAGGTAAATATAGTAATGGTATTTAGTACACATAGATATAACTCGATCCATCTATCCGATGGAGCGCGTGTAATCACATTTAGTTAGGATTATTAATAGTTGGGATAATTAACTATCGCACGTGGCCCCGTTCGGCGATCATGGGGTTAACATATTCCAATAATTTCAACATGGCGTTATACACGAGTTGACATTTACATGGATTCTGGTCAGTAGAGCAATGTCGGCTCTTCCTCTACGAGGATGGATGCAGATATAGTGGTATGAATTATGGTCACACAGGCACAACACTCTGCTGACGTCTTGGACGGAAAAGAGATTGATTGCTTGGTTGCGTCGCCCTTTATACCCGATGGGTAATCTATTCACCCCTTTCCTGATTGGCTTTTAAGTGATCCCGGTGCATACCTAATCAGTTCAGATCGTCGCATTGTTGATTTTTTCGGGTCAGACAATAGTGAGTTACCCTTTGTTCCACCAAGTTCCCGTGCGCAGATGACTTTATCTCCATAAATTTCGTCACATCATGTTATTACTACAATTAATATCAAGTTATTGATTACAACAATTAATATCATGTTATTGATTACTACAATTAATATCATGTTATTGATTACTACAATTAATATCATGTTATTACTACAATTAATATCATGTTATTGATTACTACAATTAATATCATGTTATTGATTACTACAATTAATATCATGTTATTACTACAATTAATATCATGTTATTACTACAATTAATATCATGTTATTGATTACTACAATTAATATCATGTTATTGATTACTACAATTAATATCATGTTATTGATTACTACAATTAATATCATGTTATTACTACAATTAATATCATCTTATTGATTACTACAATTAATATCATGCTACCAAGGCGACAAGATGTCATGTACCAAATAATGCTACCAGTACGACAAGATGTCATGTACCAAGTAATGCTACCAAGACGACAAGTTGTCATGTACCAAGTAATGCTACCAAGGTGACATGATGTCATGTACCAAGTAATGCTACCAAGGTGACATGATGTCAAGTACCAAGTAATGCTACCAAGGTGACAAGATGTCATGTACCAAGTAATGCTACCAAGGTGACAAGATGTCATGTACCAAGTAATGCTACCAAGGTGACAAGATGTCATGTACCAAGTAATGCTACCAAGGTGACAAGATGTCATGTACCAAGTAATGCTACCAAGGTGACAAGATGTCATGTACCAAGTAATGCTACCAAGGTGACAAGATGTCATGTAACAAGTAATGCTACCAAGTCGTCAAGATTTCATGTACTAAACAATGCTACCAAGGTGACAAGATGTCATGTAACACATAATGTCATGTACCAAGTAATGCTACCAAGCCGACAAGTTGTCACATAACAAGTAATGTTACCAAGCTGACATGATGTCATGTACCAAGTAATGATGCCAAGGCGACAAGATGTCATTTAACAAGTAATGCTACCAAGCCGACACGATGTCATGTAACAAGTAATGCTACCAAGCCGACGAGATGTCATGTACCAAGTAATGCTACCAAGCCGACAAAATGTCATGTACCAAGTAATGCTACCAAGACAAGATGTCATAGACCAAGTAACGCTACCAAGGTGACAAGATGTCATGTACCAAGTAATGCTACCAAGGCGACAAGATGGAGTGTACCAAGTAATGCTACCAAGCCGACGAGATGTCATGTACCAAGTAATGCTAACAAGCCGACAAAATGTCATGTACCAAGTAATGCTACCAAGACAAGATGTCATAGACCAAGTAACGCTACCAAGGTGACAAGATGTCATGTACCAAGTAATGCTACCGAGCCGACAAGATGTCATGTACCAAGTAATGCTACCAAGGTGACAAGATGTCATGTACCAAGTAATGCTACCAAGGTGACAAGATGTCATGTACCAAGTAATGTTACCTGTACGACAAGATGTCATGTACCAAGTAATGCTACCAAGACGACAAAATGTCATGTATCAAGAAATGCTACCAAGGTCACAAGATGTCATGTACCAAGTAATGTTACCTGTACGACAAGATGTCATGTAGCAAGTAATTTCTATATTGGTCCTCTTAGATCTTAGTGCAGCCTTTGACACTGTTGACCATCAAATACTGCTGAAAACCCTGCAAAGTTATTTTGGAATTTCTGGCTCAGTTCTGGCTTGGTTTCAATCATACTTATCTAACAGATCACAGGTAGTATCAGTAGATGGTTGTATCTCTCACAAAGCTGACTTGCTTTATGGTGTGCCTCAGGGTTCTGTTTTGGGTCCGGTACTTTTTGTACTGTATACAAGACCGCTACTTCTACTGCTTGAAAAGCATTCAGTTAAAAGCCAATCATTTGCAGATGATACTCAACTATATATTCACACTGATCCCTCTAATATGGACTCCGGTGTCCAATTGTTGCAGGAGTGCATTGGTGAAGTGAAGTCTTGGATGACGTTAAGCAAACTCAAGCTGAATGATGACAAGACTGAAGCACTTCTATTTTGCAACAATAAATCACGCAGTACTTTGTCTCTTCCGAAGTCAATTCACGTAGCCAGTTCGGATATTCTGTTCACAACATCGACTAGGAATCTTGGCTACATTATTTCTGACAACATGTCTATTAACAACTTCATCAATCACATCTGTCGCTCTGCCTACACTGCCATTCGTCAGATCAGCTCAATCCGTCATTACTTAACAGTTAGTGCCACAAAAACACTAGTCTGTGCTCTTGTACTGGCTCGTATGGATTACTGCAATTCTCTTCTGTCAGGTGTGCCAAAACAATGCATTGAAAGACTACAGAAAGTTCAAAATTCAGCTGCCAGACTGGTGCTCAATGCAAAAAAACATGACCATGTTACTCCACTTCTTCGCTCACTTCATTGGCTGCCTATACAAGCCCGTATTGATTACAAACTGGCCGTTCTCTGTCACAATTTCTTTTCGGACTCAAGCCCATCGTATCTTACTGAACTTTTGTCGGTCTACTCACCCACTCGCAAGCTAAGATCTTCTGCAGACACACGCGTTCTCTCTGTTCCTACGACACGCACCAAAACGTTTGGTGAAAGGTCGTTCTCTTTTTGTGCAGCCAAACAATGGAATTCTCTACCATTACACATACGTGGTATTCAAACAACCAAGTCCTTCAAGACTGCACTTAAGACACATCTTTTCAAAATTTATTTTTAAAATTGATGAAACAACATTTCTTGTAAATGATTAACGTAGCTTATGTATAATGTATTGTAATTGTGTGTGTTTGTTGTGATATGAATGTTAATTTAATACTTATAAGTATGTTATTTCTTTCATGTAAAGCGCTGTGAGCCCAGTTCCTTACTGGGATACAACGCTATATAAATAATCAATTTATTATTATTATTATTAATGCTACCAAGGTGACAAGATGTCATGTACCGAGTAATGCTACCAAGGTCACAAGATGTCATGTACCAAGTAATGCTACCAAGCCGACAAGAGGTAATGTACCAAGTAATGCTACCAAGGTCACAAGATGTCATGTACCACGTAATGCTATTAAGGTCATAAGATGTCATGTACCAAGTGATGTTACCAAGACGACAAGATGTCATGTACCAAGTAATGCTACCAAGGTGACAAGATGTCATGTACCAAGTAATGCTACCAAGGTGACAAGACGTCATGTACCAAGTAATGCTACCAAGGTGACAAGATGTCATGTACCAAGTAATGCTACCAAGGTGACAAGACGTCATGTACCAAGTAATGCTACCAAGGTGACAAGATGTCATGTACCAAGTAATGCTACCAAGGTGACAAGATGTCATGTACCAAGTAATGCTACCAAGGTGACAAGATGTCATGTACCAAGTAATGTTACCAAGCCGACAAGATGTCATGTACCAAGTAATGCTACCAAGGTGACAAGATGTCATGTACCAAGTAATGCTACCAAGCCGACAAGATGTCATGTATCAAGTAATTCTACCAAACCGACAAGATGTCATGCACTCAAACGTAGCAATCACCATATATCACACTTTATGCGTTGAGTGGGTGTGTTGCTATAAAATGAACAATTGTTACTAGTAAGTTGATAGGATATAAGTTAAAAAAATTACATGTCAAACTCATGGCTCGCGGACCATATCAGGCCCGGAGTAAACTTAGGCTGTGAACTGAGTGCATTCGTTTTGCTCCCCTTTTTCGCTTGTCTCCATTTTGACGATCGGCAAGAAAACGGAAGAGAAACGAATGGGTTACATTTTTGTATCGTCACTGGCGACAATTTTTCTCAGTTTGGTTCAACTAGGTCGAACAATAATGGAGGCTTTGCAATTGCTCTTACTGTTTAGGATGAAAAGGAAACGTCGAACCCCAAAGCGTTACTGGACACACATAATTTTTTTACAAAGAGGTGATTTTGGAGAATATCATCATCTTCTGGATGAAGTTTTAAAAGATGAAGAAAAATGTGTTTCCTATATTCGGATGCGCCCTGAAACTTTTCAAATCCTTCTTGATCACATTGGACCTCATATTGAGAAAAGAACAACGAATTTTCGGAAACCTTTGTCTTCAAGAGAAAGACTTGTGATAACTCTACGGTAAGTGGCACATTGATGATGAAAAATGACAAAAACATAATTATGGGCAGGTAGACAGACAGGCAGACGGGTGGGTTGAAAGATGGATATATAGATGATAGATTGACACTATAAATTTAAAGCAAAACAAGTGTAAAGGGTGAAAAATGATTTATTGCAACTTCACATGGGATGATTGTCAGAGTCGTATGTTTGATATTGATATTCAAAGACAGACTGACTTGTGTTGGTATGCCTGCTGGTGCCTGTCACATGAGAAGATTGTCTCATGTATTTGAGAATGACCATCTGTATTTCAGCCTGGCATTCCAATTTTGAAAAAGGATCCAATCTTCTGATTTTAGGCACCAGGCTTTTGCAGAATAGGTTCATCCTCATCCGGCACTTCCTTTTGAGTAAGCTTGTCGCCGATGGATGAAATGGTCTCCAGCATTTTTTCATCCATCAGATTGACAGCGTCTCTCTGTTGAGGGAACTTTCGTTTTATGGGTCTTGGGGTAAGCGGTATTTCTACCTCACTACTTTGAGATTGGGTACTTGTGCTGGCAGCTGTGGGCGCAGGGGAGGGAGTGTACCTTAAATCCCTCGGACTTTCGCTGCCAAGCGTACTTGCAGTTCCTTCATTTTGTTCGGGTGACAAGTTTGAACATGTGGCTCTGTCCCCGATATAAGGCAACAAGAAAAGTAGGGAATCATAAAGGTACCATTTCTTCTGCTTGTCTGCCCCGCTGCCAGACCTTGTCGTCGTCATTTGTCGATGGCTCTTTTGAAAGTAGTCCCGAAGAGTAGTCCACTTCTTTCTTGCTCCTTGATCTGTGGGTAGAAAAAAGGGGTGGGGAGAGGATGTAATCTGTGCTTAAACATTTTATACATAATAATAGTCATTTCTTCTTCTAAATAGGTACTTGGCCTCTGGTGAAAACCATCGATCCCTGTCATTCCATTTTCGAGCTGGAGTCACAACGATAAGATCAATTACGACAGAGACATGCAGAGTTATTTGGAATGTTCTACAACCTTTGGTGATGCCAACACCAGATGAAAATCGGTGGCGACAGATTGCTTAAGAATTCTATGAAAGATTTGATTTCCCTTTGTGTCTAGGGGCGATCGATGGCAAACATATTCGCATAAAGAAGCCTCATCGGTCTGGATCCAATTATTACAATTACAAAGGCTACTGCTCAATAGTTCTCCTGGCCGTTTCAGACGCAAATGGAAAATTTGTGATAGTGGATGTGGGTTCCTATGGTGGAAACAGCGACGGAGGCGTGTTCAGTCGCTAAACGTTTGGGAAAAAACTTTTGGCTGACAAACTTGCAATTCCTGCAAATGATTTTATTCCTGGGACAGACATCGACATGCCTTACACTTTTGTTGCTGATGACGCCTTCCCTTTGAGAGAGAATATAATGAAACCCTTTACTCACCATCAGTTGACACACGAGAAAGAAATTTTCAATTATCGACTTTCTTGAGCCAGAAATAGTGTTGAATGCTCATTTGGGAGAATAGCTCAAATGTGGAGAATTCTGTTTCGTCAAATTGACGCACAACCTCTAGTAGCCACAGACATTGTTAAATCAATCACTGTTCTTCACAATTTCATTGTCGATAACGAGCCCCATAGACTGGTGACCACAACTCAGAATATGCAACAAGACCACGGGCAGCCACGAGGATCTCTACTACTAAACTATCAAAATCTTCAAAGAAGAAGGCAACGGGCCACAAAAAGTGCGCTGCAAATAAAGCAACAATTTATGCAGTACTTCCTATCACATGCTGGCTCTTTGCCGTGGCAAAACGACACATGTTTCCTATGAACTATTTCAGACAATGTTCTTGAGAGAGAGAGAGAGAGAGAGAGAGAGAGAGGGAGGGAGGGAGGGAGTGAGAGAGATAGAGAGAAAGAGAGAGAGAGAGAGAGAGAGAGAAGAGTGAAGGGAAAAAGAAGAGGCATGAGATAAGCTAAAAAATAAATAAATAAAAATGTACAAACTTACCATCAGTTCCAATTTCTTTGCCAATTTCTTGCCATTGTTTAGCAATAAAAACTCTGTTCGAGTAATTATCATCACTTTTGTCGTAGAGTGCTTGTCGTTTTTGCACTGCGGCGATTAGAGCTTCTTTGATGGACATATTTTGCGGCTGGTCTAACCACTTGCTGAGAGTAAACTGGGAGAAATTTTAGTTGCGAGTTAAAACGTTCGGTTTCGATTCAGCAAATGGGAGCGGCAAAAAAATGAGAGGAACGCGAGAGGGGTGCACTCCGTGAACTCCGTTGTCTAGATTGAAAAATGAGACTCTTCCGGTGATTCGGCTACTGAGAGCAAAGGTCAAGCTGGGACCATCAAGAAGCGGAGAGGAAAGCGAATGCACTCAGTTCACAGCCTTAGTCAAGTCTGTGAAATTTTGATCGTCATACAATTATGTCCTGCCCGAAATAAAGTTATAAGGACAATAATTGTAATTCTCCTGTGATATAAAGGAGAAATGGAATTCCCTACTAGTCTGTCGTCGTAGAGTCAAATCGAGACCTTTCTTGCTGTAATCAGACCAAGTGAAAATAAAAGTTATGTACGCCTCACGCCTGTCGATAGATGAACAATCAATATTTTTTACACGCTTTTATTTAATTCATACTGTTTGTATCCGTCAAATCTTGTAACGTAAAATTAAACCACTTCTGATGGTCCTATAGATCTCAAAATGTTACCATAGATAAATCTTAATTTATATTTAAATCAAAAATCGAAATTAAATTCGACAAAAGAACAAAATATACTCTGAAAATAGAGCCTTTCAAACGATTGCAAGGTTGAGTATAAGTTAAATGATAGATATACTTCAATATATTTATTTGAATAGTTACCATTTTTGGTCAACAAAGTTACTTTTGATTTGAGTTTTGGCCCACAGAAATATTGAATGAAGAACCAATGAGTTAAAGCACAAAGTAAATGATGTCATATAATGTCCTCCTGGTAAAACTTTAGCCTGGTTCGTGATAAATCAGTGATCATCATTCTCAAAGAATAGACTCATTAGAAATAAAATTAAATCAAATAGCTACTAAATTATAATCAACATTGCCAAAATATAAGTATATCGTTAAACATTTCTCATAACCTTTTACAATTTAAAAAATAAAATTACCTATGTAAAATTTTTGAGACAGATATCAAAAGTCTGTATAATTCTCTTGCAGGGTGGGTTGTAATTTTTTAGTTGATTTCACTTGTAAATAAGATCTGGCCGAGATAACAGATTGATTCAATTTTTTAAATTATTATTATTTTTTAATTATTTTTTTGTACGTACTTTCCAAGTGTTTCTGACAAGATATCTCCGGATCCAATCAATTTTAACAAAATTTCGTGTTCATACATAACAGATTTGTGACGTCAAATGTCAATAACCGATCAATCATATCTAATCGAAAGTCATGACATTTTAGATGGTTTTCAACAGAGATTGGATAGCTAAGAGACGATATGTGGTATATGTGTACTGGTAATAGTTCAGAGACGCTATGTGGAATATGTGTACATAGAATAACTCAGAGGTAACTGTGAATTATATGTACATAGAATAACCCAGAGGTTACTGTGTACTATATGTACATAAAATAACTCAGAGGTTAATGTGTTCTATATGTACATATAATAACTCAGAGGTTACTGTGTACTATATGTACATAGAATAACTCAGAGGTTACTGTGTACTATATGTACATAGAATAACTCAGATGCTACTGTGAACTATATGTACATAGAATAACCCAGAGGTTACTGTGTACTATATGTACATAGAATAACTCAGAGGTTAATGTGTACTATATGTACATAAAATAACTCAGAGGTTACTGTGCACTATATGTACATAGAATAACCCAGAGGTTACTGTGTACTATATGTACATAGAATAACTCAGAGGTTAATGTGTACTATATGTACATAAAATAACTCAGAGGTTACTGTGCACTATATGTACATAGAATAACCCAGAGGTTACTGTGTACTATATGTACATAGAATAACTCAGAGGTTAATGTGTACTATATGTACATAAAATAACTCAGAGGTTACTGTGTACTATATGTACATAGAATAACCCAGAGGTTACTGTGTACTATATGTACATAGAATAACCCAGAGGTTACTGTGGACAATGAGTACATAGAATAACCCAGAGGTTAATGTGGACTATGTGTACTAAGATGCCATTAAGTTTGATTTTCTTTTCGTTGACATGGTGTACATTAATAGGTAAGGTCATAATACGTGCATTATGTACATCCGCGTGGCGTCATTTTGACCAGTATGTTGTCTGGTTTGATCTGAGAGAGTTATCTTTGTCTGGAAGTGACATTTGATCACGTCTTGGGATGTAACAGAAATAGTCTCGTTCTTCCCGTCCGGAACTCGGAAGTGGAATGGTATGCGCGATGAAACCAAGAAAACCAACACTTTAGCAACATTTAAAACAATAATTATAAAGGAAGACAAGACATAAACAATCGATAAGCGTAGGACGCAATATCTTCTGTATTGAGGAGCATGTGTAATAGATAAGATAATATAAGATAATATTAGACAAGATGAATAAGAAAATGAAGCCATTGTTTCTATGTAAGATATATAAATTCTATTATCGTCTATAATATAAACTGTTTATAGAATGTGCACATTTATTTCAACATTTTGTTTTTCTAGCTTTGACCGCACAAAAGTGAAGCTTCAAGTACATTGTCATGTTTGAATGTAATTCGTTATTAAAGATATTTGATAACAGTAAATACCAAACAATAGAAAACTGAAAAGCTTGCTGACTTTAAGATATCAATGGTACGCCTTTTCTTATACTATAAACTATAAGCGTTAGTGACCCGATGTTATTTGAGTTTTAATGGAATTATCCGTTGTCATTATTTATGTGTCATCCAAACAGTGAGCCATGGGAGACAATTTTATCTTCGACTTGCTCCAAATATGGGACCAGGACGTCTGGACGTGGGCTGGACGGATAGGTCACTGATGTCATGTATGGTCAGCTGTGTCCAAAGGTATCTGATTACTCAAGTGATCCAGAGAAGAATTTCTTTCCATTTTTTAAAAATAAAAAAATACATTTATTCACTCAGGGCATTCAAAACTAATTGGCTAGCAGCTATTTGTGACGGGATCAATAGGAATATAATACGATGTTGTCAGTTATATCTCTTCCTTTATATATAATATATATATATATATATATATTGATTTATAACTTGAAAGTTACCGAGAGTTCTGAGATATTGAATGTAATCCTTTTAGAATCATCGATGAATATGCTAACACTAAGATACAAAAACTGACAGAAAACCGAGGCTTACAAGCTTAAAATTTGTGTCAACGAGATATGGCAAAATGCATTACAGTCGATCACTAGTAAAGTCCATTTGTTAACAGATCATCGAAAACATAAGGGGGCGTAATGGTACGCATCGTTATCAACAGACAATGAAACAACTTTCTTTAACATTCGGAATTCACCAATGTGTTTGGTGACCAAGTAAATTAATGTAAATTTCGCTTTTATTGTCTTTATTGGGAAAAAAAACAGAATGTTCTTTAAAACTATTTATCAATAAATGTTTACTTTTTTAAACGGTTGATAAAATAAGGACGTCATCTTTGCCTAATGTCTTTGGTAAACAAATACTTGAGTTAGGCGAAACTTGAAGACAAAAGTACAACAAAAATGTATTATACCCCCTTTAATTTGGGTCAGTTTGCTTCAATCTGAAGGCAGTTCTAGCTGTGCTTATCCTCTAATTACAATACTCTTGATAGTCAGAGTTAGAAAAGTACGAAGTGTTCCAAATGAAGTTTCTAGCATATTCTTAATCTGATCAAATTCTAACAACGGATGATCTTATGTTTTATCACGTCTCTAACTCAGCTAGAAATATAATACATTTATTTTAGGATATTAAATTATTTTTTAAAAAAATAACCTCACACTAATTGCATGTCTTTCTAAAAATAACCTCACACTAATTGCATGTCTTTCTAAAAATAACCTCACACTAATTGCATGTCTTTCTAAAAATAACCTCACACTAATTGCATGTCTTTCTAAAAATAACCTCACACTAATTGCATGTCTTTCTAAAAATAACCTCACACTAATTGCATGTCTTTCTAAAAATAACCTCACACTAATTGCATGTCTTTCTAAAAATAACCTCACACTAATTGCATGTCTTTCTCTGACAGGTTCCAGTCTCAATGTCAAAGTTTTATGTACAACAACGAGACACAGCACTGCACGCCCGGGGGATGGCTCAACACGACCGAGGCTCTGCCGAGTGCTGACTAGGGCAATCTTTACGTGGGCTACAACTGTGACGAGCGTCTGAACTTCTCCCTGTACACTTACAACACGACTCGCGTGTGTCTCCTGTACGACACACGACTACGGACACACGACCTGTACACTTACAACACGACTCGCGTGTGTCTCCTGTACGACACACGACTACGGACACACGACCTGGCAGACGAGATGTGTAGGTCACGTGACTCACCTCTGATGACCTTACGGACCAGCGACAGGCTGAAGGTGTTACAGAACTTGATCACATTCCACACGTGGGTGGGGCAGGATGACCTTGAGGAGGAGGGAAGGTACGTGTGGGTGAACAACAAGGAGGTCATCAGTCCTGGCTTGTTGAGAACCATCTACAAGCCAACCCAGGCGGACAACGGGGATGGTATCGAAGACTGCACCATCATGGTGAGAACTGTGAAACAACTCAACGACTACCAGTGTAACGAAACAGCTTACACAGTGTGTGAGACTGATCTGTGAACTCACAGGGATAAGGTGTGAGACTCCATAGTGAGACTGTGAGACTGCCAGGTGAAACCAATAAACTGTCAATAACTGTGAGACTGTCATCCCAAACGATGAGTCTGTCTAAAACCAGAAGCCTTTCAGGTGAAACTGTGAGGTTATCACTCAAATTGTAGCTATGAGGTCGTGAGTGAATCAATGACAGATCTCTTCTGGGTGTTTCAGGAAACTATTCAACAGCTCGAGAGTCTATGTGTGGCTGTAACACCTGTCAAATCATTTAGTCAAGTGCTGTAATACGTCACAGTCTCTTTGAGATAGCATGTCAGCATTATATAGAGTCATTGATGCTCTACACTGTGATTTGTTTTGTATGTACTTCTATACAAATATACAATATTACTTCATTTTTACAACGCCTTATGTTAACTTCGAAATCTTGTCTGTCATGGTCTCTGTCGTTCGCGGTCGGGCGGAAAAACAAAAGTCCAAAATGACACTTCCCGTCATGCTATCGAGCTCAAATTTTGCACATAGACTCGTGTCACCTAACAATGGATTGTTTCAAAATTTCAGATCGATCGAATGTACTGTAATTAAATTAATTCATTTTTAGTTTATCTCAAAATTACTATATGTAGCGGCCTGGTTTTGTTTACATTCACGTGTCACGCTGAGTTTAGTCCAGCCATCCGTGACCACACCTCCCCCGCCCCGTTTTTTACAGCAAAGGGGAGTTATTTCAGTTTCAGTCTGTAAATGTTTGTCGCGTTTTAACATAATCAATACTTTTAGTTGTCTCATATATAAGGGATTTATAGTCAAAACCTTTGTTTTTACGGGTTTGTTTTATTTACAATGCCTATCACCGGTCACCGTCAATAAGTGTGACTAAAAATGTTTGGAGTGTGTTGGAAGCTTTTCGGATGATAGAGGAATAAAAATATCAAACATTTTAAGAAAAAATATTTCATTCTTGCTTTTCTAGTGTTGAAGACATTGCTTAACCCGATTGGATGTACTGGCGGAATGAAACACATTAAGCCGTTATTCAAAATTAAATTTATTCATTAAAAATATTAAAATAATTCTTTCTGTGTACAACAATGACCCCAAAACCAAACATATTTCTTGAGTCTTGTATTTAAACGTTACGATTCTCACGAGTCTTGTATTTAGATTTTACGATTCTCATGAGTCTTGTATTTAAATGATACGATTCTCATGAGTCTTGTATTTAAATGTTACGATTCTCAAATATTTCCAAGTCAAGGTAATTAGTTCACGTCTGCTGTAGCTCTGTCATAGACTGAGATGTTGCATCCGGCAATGACTCAAACGTGTCAATGAAAGTGACGCTATGTCCCGGCTAGTCAAGGGCGGTTTGTATTTCTGGACCATAGGGCAATGATACATCTTGTGAAATGTTAGACAAGCTAAAGCCTTTGACGTATTATTTACGTTATAGCTATTTCTTTAAAGCTGTTTCAGTTATCGCTATTCCATGTATAGATGTTTCAGTTATAGATATATATTAGTTGTAACTATTCAAATCTTTTGTTTATTTATATAACTTTTCCATGTGTACAATATTTTATTGATCTATTTCAGAATTCTCCATGTTTTATCTTCCATCATTTTTTACACATTTCGTTTAGCTTCCCCCCCCACCCCTCAAGAACTGTATTCAAGGAATTCTTGTTGTGTTCCTCAAAAGTAAATTGAAAGACATTGTACAGATTTTTTAAAATCCTTTATTTTAACTCGTGGCGTCTGCTTGCTTGCTTGTTTGGCGAAAAAAATTGGATTGATTTTAACCCACTTCCCCGTAAGCCAGCGAGCTGAAATTTTGCAGACGATAAAAATGATCTATCAAACTCTCACATCAATAGAAGGTACTGTATTTAAATTAATGAATTTTTAGATTATCTCTTAGTATCTCAATGTAACATGTATATTTTGGTGGTAGACTGTCGCGGTGCGTATTATATTGAAAAACCTTTTTAATATTTTCCTGTAACGCGGTGCGTATTGTATTGAACATACTTTTTTAATATATTTCCGATCTGTAAATGTTTATGCTAGTCTGTCGCACGCTGCGCATTATATTAAACATGATTTTATAACCCTTTTCCCGTGATCAAATCAAGCTGAAATTTAGCAGGCCGACTATAGTAGTTTTTATTACTATAAATCCTTTATCTATGAGACATAACTAAAAAATTTTACTTTTGAATTGTCGTGCGATGCGTATTATAATGAACATACTTTTAGTTATGTCTCGTATATAAATGATTTATAGTCAAAAACTTTGATTTTTTTTAAGGGCTTTTTTTAATGTCTTTTACTTTTACTTAACTTGCAATACAAATTTATTAAAAGTAATTACAGTTTTAAATTTTTGAAATCTGTCTACCCTTATCTTTAATATACTTGCTTATTGTCAGGTTTTAGTCAGTTATATCGTGTTGCTGTGATATGAGTTCAGACGTCAGACTCCTGGCAACTCTTAGCTTGACGCGTCATCCGTTTAGTTGAAATATTTTAACAATGAAAAACTTTAAAATGAAATTAAAACATGTAACGTAATGTTTTATAACATTTGGTATTAAAATTGTTGATGCTACTCCAAGGCACAATCCACAATGTAGTTGTTTACCTTCCCATCAGCTGAATGTGGTTGTCTACATCAACCCCAGGACAATTTGGTTGTCTACATCAACCCCAGCACAATGTGGTTGTCTACATCAACCCCAGCACAATGTTGTTGTCTACATCAACCCCAGCACAATGTGGTTGTCTACATCAACCCCAGCACAATGTTGTTGTCTACATCAACCCCAGCACAATGTGGTTGTCTACATCAACCCCAGCCCAATGTGGTTGTCTACATCAACCCCAGCACAATGTGGTTGTCTACATCAACCCCAGCACAATGTGGTTGTCTACATCAACCCCAGCACAATGTGGTTGTCTACATCAACCCCAGCACAATGTGGTTGTCTACATCAACCCCAGCACAATGTGGTTGTCTACATCAACCCCAGCTCAATGTGGTTGTCTACATCAACCCCGGCACAATGTGGCAACACCCACATCTTAACCCCAAAGGTCAAGTCTTACATTGGAAAGTCATTGAAGGGCTAATTACAAGTGCTTCCATTTTGTTTTGTTTTTTAATGTCACCCCTCTGTGTTTAAAGTCACCCTTCTGTGTCTAAAGTCACCCCTCTGTGTCTAAAGTCACCCCTCTGTGTCTAAAGTCACCCCTCTGTGTCTAAAGTCACCTCTATGTGTCTAAAGTCACCCCTCTGTGTTTAAAGTCACCCTTCTGTGTCTAAAGTCACCCCTCTGTGTCTAAAGTCACCCCTCTGTGTCTAAAGTCACCTCTATGTTTCTAAAGTCACCCCTCTGTGTCTAAAGTCATCCCTCTGCGTCTAAAGTCACCCCTCTGTGTCTAAAGAATCAACTAAAAAAGGCAACACCCAACCACGCCTTGAGCTTCGATTAAATGTCCAGCGGGCAAAAAATAGAAGACGTGTCCACCTTTAAATATCTAGGGGTCATAATATCCGACGAAGGCTCAAAGTCAGAAATTCTTGCCAGAATGGCCCAGACAACCGCAGCACTGAGCAAACTAAAACACATCTGGCAAAGCAAGAAACTCTCTCTGAGATCAAAGATTCGACTTATGCACTCTCTGGCGATGTCGGTCTTCTTGTATGGTTGCAAGGCTTGGACGCTCACTGCAGACCTCAATGCGCTAGAGATGAGAGTTTTCCAAAAGATAATGAATATCTCCTACACAGAGCACATCACAAACGAAGCGGTGCGCAACATAATAAGTGCTGTCATCGGCACCTACGAGGACCTTTTCACCTCAATCCAAGAAGAGGAAACTACGATGGTACGGACACGTGACAAGAAATGGAGGTCTCGCAAAGACTATAATGCAAGGCACAGTCCAGGAAGGAAGAACAAGAGGCATGGCAGGCAAAAGAAGAGATGGGAAGACGATATCAAAGAGTGGACCGGCCTGTCATTCAGCGACTCTCAAAAGGCAGCACAGGACCGGGACAACTGGCGTGATATAGTGTTCGGTTCACAAAGGTGCCATAACGATCCACCGATGGGTTAAGGGATAGTTACAGTTTACAGTTACAAATGTCCAACCCTGCCACTTTAAATTGAAGAAATATTTTTTTTAATGTCTCGATATCACGTGAATCTGCCAGCCTCCAGCTGTCACTGTTTGTTTCTCAATATCAAAATACAAAATACACAAACAAATTGTGCAATTAAAACAATAAATTTGAGCTTTATTTTAAACTAAAACGACAATAGACGTTTCGGCTAATGCCTTCATCAGTACAATAACATAAAATAGGTACTTACATATATTTAAATTCTTAAAACATGTTATATCATAAAATAATTTAAAATATTCATGTAAAATAAAATGAAAGGAAAAACAAAAACAAACAAGGACACAGGATGTCGGAAAAAGGAGGAAGTATCTAAAGTTACAGTTAAAACCACAACGGGAAAAAGATTCTGCAGTTAGGTAAAATTGTGAATTTGGTTAATTCCATATGGAGCCAACGTACCAAATCGTTTTATAAGTTTATTTTCCATGTGGATCCTATCATGGGTATTGTTTGTATATAAAATACCAGTAACTGCAACATCTGAAATACCGTCATGGTCAACACTGTTAAAATGTTTAGATACAGGACATTGAGCCTGTTTATTAATATTATACAGGTGTTCTCGAAACCGATCTCCAAGACGACGACCTGTCTCACCCACGTAAATTTTATTACACCTCTTGCAAAGAATTGCATAAATCACGTTGCGACTAGTGCAAGTGAATCCATCTTATATTATGAAGTTTTCAAGAGGGAAAGAAACCTGGTTAATTTCAATAACATATGGACAAGTATTGCAACGGTTACGGTTGCAACCTTTTGTTCCAATATGTACGTTGGCTCCATATGGAATTAACCAAATTCACAATTTTACCTAACTGCAGAATCTTTTTCCCGTTGTGGTTTTAACTGTAACTTTAGATACTTCCTCCTTTTTCCTACATCCTGTGTCCTTGTTTGTTTTTGTTTTTCCTTTCATTTTATTTTACATGAATATTTTAAATTATTTTATGATATAACATGTTTTAAGAATTTAAATATATGTAAGTACCTATTTTATGTTATTGTACTGATGAAGGCATTAGCCGAAACGTCTATTGTCGTTTTAGTTTAAAATAAAGCTCAAATTTATTGTTTTAATTGCACAATTTGTTTGTGTATTTTGTATTTTATTTAAAAGCTTTATCGCAGTCCCATTCTGTATGATATATTATTCTCAATATCACTCAGGTCTGGGGCCGTCATAAATATTAACAAACCCTTGCTCAAGAAAACATTGAGCGACGTAAACACGTAAACTTCACTTATTAACTGCAGATAACGAAAAAAACTAAATAAATGAAAGTTAAAAACAACGTTTTCAGTCTTATCACTTTCTAATAAATCTTTTACAGCGTTTTATGAAGGCAAATGAAATACAGGTGGCGCATGCGTGCAAAACAAAGATACGAGAATAAAGCTGACCTATGTTAGTACTGCGTGGCCTTCGTTCGTACAGTACGTATTCGTTTGACTCGAATATTAACGCTGGATACTCTGTGTATTTGTCTATGTTCTCTCTCGTTCTCTCTCTCTCTCTCTCTCTCTCTCTCTCACACACACACACACACACACACACACACACACATCTTCGTCATAACCTGAATCACTATAATTTTAAAAAAAAATATTTAGTTCTTGCTAGTTAGTCAATTTGTTCGTAATCTGAGACGTTCGTAACCCATTGAATGTGTTTTTTTTACTTTAAATTCAATGAGATCTCAATCTTACCAAGCACTTTATTAAAATTATTTTTTTTCAATCGGCAATAATTTATCCTACAGATTATCATACAAGTTTTTTGTAACTGCAACTAATACATCGAGCCTCACTAAGTCGAACTTCTCTAAGTCGAAAACCACCCTATATCGAATCAATTGTTAGGTCCCGGCCAAATTCCATTGGACTAACGTATTTTAGATCTCCTTATCTCGAAGATTTTTGGCTCACAACCTCCCTTAGCCCAATTTTCCAAGGCGTTTGGGTTATTATTCTGGGGTAACATTTCAGAACACGTGTTCCGAAGAGCCACGTAAATGGACGTAAATTCTTATCTTAGTGCATTCCACAAGGGATTTAGCGACTCTTGAAAGTACCAAAAATGACCAAGACAAGAAAAAGGAAATGACTAGAAGAAGGGTATCTAATTATCATACCTTACCTCTACGCTGTGATTCTTTCTTTTTTTAAATCTTACTTCCCCCATCCTATTGTGGAGGAAGTAAAGTAAGGGAGGGGAGGGAAGGTGTCTCCTCTCACGGGCTTGTGTCGGTATGTCAAAGCAAGCTGGCTTCCTTTCATCTGAAACATCAGACATCCTCTCTGTTTCCTGTCAAGCCTTCTAGTGGTATGGCTGTTCTCCCCCCACCCCCCTATAAATATCAACAGTGTCCTTGATTAATCTGCGCCTATTACGTCATTTTTCCTAACTTGAAAACTCCGTAATTCAAATTTTTTTAGGGTCCCTTTGAGTTCAACTTAGAGAGGTCCGACTGTACATGTTTCTCATGCAGGTTTCTTATAAAGGTTTCTTATACGCGTTTCTTATGCAGGTTTCTTATAAAGGATTCTTATACGGGTTTCTTATGCAGGTTTCTTATACAGGTTTCTTATACAGGTTTCTTATACAGGTTTCTTATGCAGGTTTCTTATACATGTTTCTTATACAGGTTTCTTATACATGTTTCCTATACATGTTTCTTATACAGGTTTCTTATACAGGTTTCCTATACATGTTTCTTATACAGGTTTCTTATACAGGTTTCTTATACAGGTTTCTTATACAGGTTTCTTATACAGGTTTCTTATACATGTTTCTTATACATGTTTCTTATACATGTTTCTTATACAGGTTTCTTATACAGGTTTCTTATACAGGTTTCTTATACATGTTTCTTATACAGGTTTCTTATACAGGTTTGTTATACAGGTTTCTTATACCGGTTTCCTATATAGGTTTCTCACAAACGAAAGCACGATCTACAGCATACGTCTCATCGTTTAAGTAATAGCCCACACCAGGGTATCTGCCTATCTCCAGGGTATCAGCCTAACTCCAGGGTATCTGCCTAACTCCAGGGTATCTGCATAACTCCAGGGTATCTGCCTATCTCCAGGGATATCTGCCTATCTCCAGGGTATCAGCTTAACTCCAGGGTATCTGCCTATCTCCAGGGTATCTGCCTATCTCCAGGGTATCTGCCTAACTCCACACAGATCCCGGGACCAACATTGTTGGGTTCGCCAGACCCAAAAAATTTTTTCTTGAGATCCGGGTCGGTCAGCTGAGTTCCGTCTGACCAATCAAAGATTCCATCAGACAACAGATCTCTTAACCTAATCCACTTAGAGGCAGACACCAAGTTTTGTAAAAGTTTGAATTTATCAAATGTCTTCATTGTATACAAGGAAGAACTGAGCGCTCTGCACTTACTCTCATATATTTGTTTGGGTTTGTATAGAAATACTCTTTTATATCACTCATAATGAAACGAAAGATTACAATCTAATGTCCTATACATTTCAGCTTTTTATATTTTTACTCTATGACATCTAGTTTATTGTAACTATATTTCATATTGCTGTATATCCTGCCTACAGTCAATGATTTGTAATATATTGTATTTATTTTTAAAAACAATGATAATATTAGTTTCGAGTAATTAAACCTCCAATCTAAGACTAACTTTGTGATCCCAGGTATTTCTGATTTGAAAAATAAATCCTCCCCCACACAAAGTTTTCCTCCATTCTGGATTTGTTTTAAGATAAATCCAGTGGGGGGGGGGCATTTTCCTCCTGATTAACCTTAATTCTCCACTATCTCTAAAATAATCCCCCCCCCCGAAAAGGATTCGGGCCTAAAACTCTTTCGACTCGTTCGGGGCTATACGTGCCCTTAACACATTCAGGACATATTTCAATCAGTAGCTCGGGGCTATACATGGACTTAACTCATTCAGGACATCGTTCAATCACTAGCTCGGGGCTCTACATGCCCTTAACACATTCAGGACATCTTTCAATCAGTAGCTCGGGGCTATACATGCCCTTAACACATTCAGGACATCTTTCAATCAGTAGCTCGGGGCTATACATGCCCTTAACACATTCAGGACATCTTTCAATCAGTAGCTCGGGGCTATACATGCCCTTAACACATTCAGGACATCTTTCAATCAGTAGCTCGGGGCTATACATGCCCTTAACACATTCAGGACATCTTTCAATCAGTAGCTCGGGGCTATACATGCCCTTAACACATTCAGGACATCTTTCAATCAGTAGCTCGGGGCTATACATGCACTTAACACATTCAGGACATCTTTCAATCAGTAGCTCGGGCGCTATACATGCCCTTAACACATTCAGGACATCTTTCAATCAGTAGCTCGGGGCTATACATGCCCTTAACACATTCAGGACATCTTTCAATCAGTAGCTCGGGGCTATACATGCCCTTAACACATTCAGGACATCTTTCAATCAGTAGCTCGGGGCTATACATGCCCTTAACACATTCAGGACATCTTTCAATCAGTAGCTCGGGGCTATACATGCCCTTAACACATTCAGGACATCTTTCAATCAGTAGCTCGGGGCTATACATGCCCTTAACACATTCAGGACATCTTTCAATCAGTAGCTCGGGGCTATACATGCCCTTAACACATTCAGGACATCTTTCAATCAGTAGCTCGGGGCTATACATGGACTTAACTCATTCAGGACGTCTTTCAATCAGTAGCTCGGCGCTATACATGCCCTTAACACATTCAGGACATCTTTCAATCACTAGCTCGGGGCTATACATGCCCCTTAAGGCGTAGACTCTTATCCGTCTCCATGTTTTCTTGGACTTGTTTCTTAATCACTTAATGTCCAAACAACATCAAATACAGATGAGAATTTTTTTAATGGATATTTCGACACCTAATGAAATGCGACCACATAATAAATCTACGACTTAACTACGTATAAATGTGACCACATAATCAATCTACGACTTAACTACTTATAAAGTTTGAGAAACGTTGACTTTACAAGGAAGTTAAATACATGATGAAAGAAGTGTTTCTCCTTAAATAACACTGTCAAAAAGTTGACGCCTTCTTTTTTTACAATAATCCATTAGGCTATGTAAACCGTGCAGCTATCAATATATAAATTATCAAATTGTGCGTGGCTTTTGAACCAAATACATTTTAAAGTCAATTTTTTTCGTTTATTCACTTACATCTGGGGTCAAAAGGGAATTCTTGGGGGTAATGCAGACTCATTTGGGACATATAACATCCACTACAATCCACTAGATATATTAAAATACGTCATGTATACGTGTACGCTTAGAACATATTCCCATTATTTAACCGGTTCCTTCCAGAAAATGCATTTTTAAAAATTTGAAAACTATTTAGATTTCTTACCTACATAGTATACAAATACACGTAAATCCATCCTACTTTCATTTATATTGACACGAGTGTCAATAATCTTAATCCACATGACTTGACTGTATCAAGTATCCTTCTGGGATATTTAAAATTAATGCCTTAAAAGCTGAGCTAAGAAGAAAAGTTGTTTTGTGCTCCTATCGAATTGCGATGTCAAGAATTTGATGCATTCAATAAAGTTAATAAATACTTGACTAATTTTAAATGGGCTCATTTATCATAATATCTAGAATGGCCAGGGGCGTTTGACCAAAAACGAATCGAACAATTATATCAAAATTTTTTATAATTCTATAAATAGATCCCCTCCCCCTTTTAAAGAAAAAGGATATTCCGTGTTGTTTTGACTTAAAATACCTACACATAATCATATTCATATAGCGTGCCGCCAAAAAAGTCACGCTTTATAAAAACAAAGGTGATCGCAGCGATTGCAACAACTATCGTGGCATCTCCTTACTGAGTATTGTGGGAAAGGCTTTTGCCAGAGTGATCCTTGCACGCCTGCAAACTCTGGCACATAATGTCTATCCGGAATCACAATGCGGTTTTCGGGCTGGCCGGTCAACCATGGATATGATCTTCTCACTCCGTCAGCTACAAGAGAAATGTTGGGAGCAACAGAAAGCCCCCTTCGTTGCCTTCATAGATCTAACAAAGGCATTTGACCTGGTCAGCCGCAAGGGTCTGCTACGTATATTGGAAAAAATAGGATGTCCGCCACGGCTTCTCTCCATCATCGAGTCCTTCCACACCAATATGCAAAGCACAGTGCTCTTCGATGGTGTCACCTTAGAACCCTTCCCAGTTTGTAGCGGAGTCAAACAGGGCTGTGTACTGGCTCCAACACTCTTCGCTATCTTTTTCTCGATGCAACTGCGTCATGCTTTCGAGGACTGCTACGAGGGTGTAAACATCCGTACCAGGACGGATGGAAATCTATACAACATCAGCCGTCTCCGTGCGAAGAGAAAAGTGGAAACTGTTTTAATCAGAGAGTTGCTCTTCGCGGATGACGCAGCCCTTAGATCACATACAGAGGCAGGACTCCAACTTTTGGTCAATAAGTTCTCAGAGGCAAGCAAAGCATTTTTGTCTAACGATTAGCCTCAAAAAGACCAACATTATGAGACAAGGAACAGACTGCTTCGCAGCAATCTCCATTGAGGGAAACACCTTGGATGTTGTCGAGGATTTTACCTACCTTGGCAGTAACATCACAAGCACACTCTCCCTGGAAAAGGAAATTGAAACCAGAATCGGCAAGGTTGCATCATTAATGGCTAGGCTGAATCACAGAGTGTGGAACAATGCACAGCTCACTGATAGGACGAACATCACTGTGTACCAGGCCTGCGTGCTCAGCACACTCCTCTATGGCAGCGAGTGCTGGACGACCTATGCCAAACAAACAAAGCAACTCAACAGCTTCCACTTACGATGCTTGCGTAGGATTCTGCACATCAAGTGGCAGGACAAGATCACGAATGTCGAGGTACTCAGAAGGAGTCATATGCTGAGCATGCACTCAATCCTGAGTGAGAGGCGCTTGCGGTGGTTGGGACATGTCCGCAGGATGAGCTGGGAGCGCATTCCAAGAGCCTTGCTTTACGGCGAGCTGACAACTGGTATGCGGAAGAGAGGACGCCCCTGCATGCGCTGCAAGGATGTCTGTAAGAAATGCATGACTCTGGCGCAGATTGACCATAAAACGTGGGAGACCATTCCTGAGGAGCGCACCTCCTGGCGGGCAAAAGTGCGCGAGGGCATTCAAGTCGCGGAAGCTTCCCTTACAGCCAGGAGCGAGGAGAAAAGGGCCAGGAGAAAGGGGAAGGGGGGTAGAGGAGCAGGAGGAAACGCTATCATCCCATGAGGATGGACGGATGCCATTGGAATCATATTAAGATCCTTTTTATACACTTGTCATGCTTTTAAAACTCACCAGTAGCATTTTCGAGGGATGGGGGCCTAACGACGCTCCCCTAAATCCCCGAGTCATGTGGGCAGGACCAAGAGTCTGGGAGTTGGGGGGGATTAACGCACACAAAAACTTGTATAGTTTGGGGTAACTGGCAAAAATGTTCGCCGACTCCTGCCGTAATAGAACCAACCAAATGGAGCTGCGGTTACATTACAAATGCTTTGATGTCAATATCAAACGACGGAATTTCATACGTTATCTTGTGGGTTCTCAAACTTAAGGATTATAATTAGATTTAATTTTCGTGTCTTGATAGCTTACGCCAACCAGCGTCTGATGGCCTACCGACTGGCACATTGAGAAGCACTGATTTTTAAAAAAATAATTTTTTTTTACATTAAAAAAAAATTAAAAGTCATTAAATAAATTGTAAGCGACCAAATATTTCAGTGGAAGTTTTATTTAAAGTTACCCTTTTGATGTGACGTCACATTTATTCAAACCCCTCCCTCCCCCTCGTCACGCATCGTCACAAAAGTGTGACCCCCCTCCCCCCTAGGTGCGTGACGTCATTTATGGACGGCACCTATGAACATACAATACTTACAGAAGCCTTGAATTTATATTTAAATTGTTTAGATATACTATATCAAGATAAATGGTTACGTAAGGATAAAAAAAAGAAGAAAAAAGCAACAAATAAGCAATTACACGGGATAAAAATAAAAGGTTTCGATCGAAAACAATTTTAAAATATAGACTATATATTAAACAATATAATTTGCAATGTCTGTCCGTGACGCTATGAGAGGTAACTCCCAATAAAAAAAATGAAAATATAGGAGTAAAAATGTTGCATTCGAGATAAAAAAATGTGTTTCTAGCCATAAAATATTGTGACGCGACGTCATTATTTGAGCTTTTATTAATTTGTGAAGGGAACGAAGTAAAAAGAGCCATGTTTTTTTGATGTGATTAATATTATTATTATTTTTTGTATTAAATGTTCGTTTTTTGTGTATGTGTCCATGTCAGTATTACGTACTTAATTATAAATTTAATTTTCTATATTAATATAAGACTAACATTCGTTTTTGTGTTTATGAAATTTACAATTGGTTGTCGTTTGTTTGTCAAGTTTCGATGCGTTTTGAAATACAAAGCCATTATTTATTACTGCAAATGAAAATTGCCAACTTGTGCTTCAGTTTAGTGTTTGTTTTTCTTTTAAATACTTTGAGATTGCATATTTAAAAATCGGACTCCTCCCCACAATAGTTTTTTTTTAATTGTTATTTACATGTAATATTTTAATGCGTCTTAGACTAATTTGGAATAAAAAATCTTTGCTTTTAATATAGAACTGGAAGGGGTGCTGACTTGACAATAATGAAAACGTTTATTACAATTCCTAAAACGTGTATATTAAATTTTATATATGATTACCTGTTGATACCTTAATATTTTCTTTTATCCTGTGATTAACTTTACTTCAAAGGTTTCATGCAAAATAAATAGTTCGTTGTATTCATATTTGTAAATTGTTACAATTTTTTATCTACATGTTTTTGATAATGTAAAGGTAATAATGTGCGGACCAATGGGCGCATAAACTGACAAATCATAATAGATCTTGAAAAGGTGCTGATTTGACAATACTAAAAACGTTTATGTGAATTACTAACACGTTTATATTAAATTGTAAATATGATTAATATTTGATAATTCAATCTTTTCTGTTATCCTGTGACAAACATTGCTTACTACGTTTCATGCAAAATGAATAGTTCTTTGTTATTAACATGTGTAAAAATTACATTTTATTTTTTACATGTTTTGGTAATGTTGTGGTAATTATGTATGGACAACTGGGCGAATAAACTGACAAGTCAAAATCACCAATGAAACTTAAACTGCTTCAAATCATAGAAGTACTTGATGTGGATCACATTACAGTCACATAATTTATTTTTAACTCACTGTGCTGTATTATTGGTGCACTCATAATTGGTGTGCACTCATAATTGGTGCATTCAATGGAAATGGCATTATGTTTCAATAATAAGCCCCTGTAATAAAATCCACGATAAGACAGCTTGATGGCAATTTGTGTAAGCACGAGTATCCTCTGGTCAGCTAGTTGACATTTTGTGTAAGCACGAGTATCCTCTGGTCAGCTAGTTGACATTTTGTGTAAGCACGAGTATCCTCTGGTCAGCTAGTTGACATTTTGTGTAAGCACGAGTATCCTCTGGTCAGCTAGTTGACATTTTGTGTAAGCACGAGTATCCTCTGGTCAGCTAGTTGACATTTTGTGTAAGCACGAGTATCCTCTTGTCAGATAGTTTATATGTTTATGTAAGCACGAGTAGCCTGTGGTCAGCTAGTTGACATTTTGTGTAAGAACGAGTATCCTCTGGTCAGCTAGTTGACATTTTGTGTAAGCACGAGTATCCTCTGGTCAGCTAGTAGACATATTGTGTAAGCACGGGTAGCCTGTGGTCAGTTAGTTGACAGCTTGTGTAACCACCAGTATCCTCTGGTCAGCTAGTTGACAGTTTCTTCCTGGACAGTTGTCCAAATGGGGTGAGTTTGGGCAACCGACTGTGAGTGAATGAAAAGAAGGAACTCTG